>DWFO01005600.1:0-10421 GCA_018246595.1 Mimoniades nurscia nurscia
TCTGGATAAGTGCCCGGTAGATGGCAATAGGCTCACCACCTATTCCATCGTGGGACTTAAAAGTAACTGGTGAAACGTGGGAGTGTTCTTAATTATTTTGCCTACCTCTTCGGGGATTACAGGCGTGGTGTTATTTTTTAAGATTAAGCATTTGTCTGAACGATAAATAGGAAACGACTTTAAATTTCCAATTTATTCCTTAAACGGATAAAAATGGCGTAGAAAGTAATTCCGTTGTCAATACCGTCTGCGGAATTATTTAAACTTCACATCCAATTTAGATTTTTCTAGAACATCAACACCAGACACCGGGTGGATATACGAAGACAACAAAGGGTGGATTCAACTGCACTTTGCACGTATTGAAAACCAAAAGGCAAATAGTGAGCTCCGTCACAAGAGCCATCGGATTAAAGTATATTCAGTTCTGTTAGAGCGGGGATAACTTGTAGGGGTAATTTGAGAATCGTGCATAAGTTATAAGTTGCAAGCGATATTGTATACTGCGTTTGAGATTGCTTTTGCGAAATACGAAAAAATGCTTTAAAGAAATAATTATTCCATGTTCGTCGTTAAAGTGTCCTAATAAAAAAATTAAACAATTTGATGTTACCTTTTTCTAATATTTTTTATCGAACATTACTCCTACGATTTCCCTCCCTACGAGTACGAATTCCCTTCCGCAGATAGGTTAACAGGAACTACATTGAAATAAAACGATATATAACAAGATGACAGGGATTAGAAATAATGCAGCTCATCAGGTTTCAACTTCAAAATTCAATATCCGAACTTTCTCCTGATATTATTGTACTCTGTGCATTTAATAGACAATTACATTACCATTTATACATATATAATATAAAAAAAACAAAACAATTTTACTACTATAGAGCTATTTCTAATGGACAACGTAAATAAGATACCATTAATTAAATTTTCTTCCTACATCGCGCACGCTTCTATCGTGGGCCACACGTTTATACCATTTCTAGTTAATTCATTGACAGGCGTTGAGAGCGTTCAGCTGTATTTATTAAGACGGTCTAGATATGCGAAGACCATTGCAAGTTCCGTAACTTAATAAGGCATCCAATTTAGAAGCTAATAGCTGATATTAAGGATTACAAGGCTTGTGCATTAAGACACCGAAATAAAAATGCGATGTTTGGCAAACATAAACGATTACCTTTTCAAATATCTGATTAAATCTAAGCCGTGTTGACTTTGAGCAGAATAATATTTTTTATGTTACCTTTAGTCAGAAATGTATGTTTTCTTACACATGTTTCTTTAATTTTTTACTTGAAGAGTCAAAAGCTATGTTCGTTAAGATACTAAAGTTTAAATTTCAATATATTTTTTGTGCAATAAATCAACATTTAAGAAAAATAATGAATTGAATTAATATAAACGGGAATTCGAAGCGCAATAGTTTATCAAAATGATTAAAACCCTCGTCTCGGTCGTGTCAGTGGCAGCTGCAAGGTGACCCTATCTTCCTTTGCGGTATCACATAATACACATATTCAAATATACGTGCTTTTCACTACTTTACATAAACTACATCACAAGTGTATGCCTTAATAGTTATTTGTATGTAATACAGAACATAAAAAAAACTATTTTTAAAGTGTTGTTAAAGAAAACCGTTGCAAAAATCCTGTAGTAAACTCCCGACTTTTCACTTTAATTACGACTGCAAACAAACCATTAACACTTATCGGCTACGAGGGGACAGCGGCTGTTAAGAATACGTATTTACCCCGAGGAGTGCTACGTGCTACGAAGCTACGCCGTAACCTTATACCTACGTCGTAGGGCTGACACATTTCAAATACAAGCATTAATCTTAAAAACGGTTTTTAATACTGTGTTTTAATATTAGAACGGATTGTAATGTATTTAATTTGTTTTTTATTTCACGACTTTTAATTAATATCCTACAGATTTTGCTGTTAGTTTCAATTTTGTAATAAAGTCGAAAACAGATTTTTATATCGTGTCATTTTATATCGTGTCGTGTGTATACGATAAAATATATGTCAATAACAGTACACAAATAAGCATATTTATATTATTAAAGAATAAGTTCAGGCTTATCCTGTCACAAATCTTTGCATTTTTCACTTGGCATATGTTCATGCATGTCGTGTGCTTTCGTAAAATGTAAAGAACAATAAAAAAAAATTATAATAAACTGTTTGAACCATCCCTGGATCTCTTTGGCCCCTCCGTTGAACACATCAAATGAATTGTAAATGAAATCAGCGGCGAGTGGTCGCGGTTTATCGTTCTGGACCGATGCCGGCTCTAGTGTGCCTGCCATCTTTGTAATACAGCTAACTGTTCTAGATGGAAGGGAAGAGATGTAGTTGTGTTTTAAACATAAATTTAAGATTGCTATTGTGCACGAAAGTATTAAAAGTACAGATTTAATTTTAAATTTAAAATGTGTATAAATGTCGTTCACCTAACCTAAATACAATCGAAGCTAATTTTATTATTATAACTAATAAGTGAACAATATTTAAGAATTATCTTAACATAATGTTGCCTTGTATTGTTTATATGCTGAATTGCTTTGTAAATACATATTATGATACACATCAAGAGCTTCCTTTTTGTTTTGTATTTTATAACACCCTTTGCCCTAAATCTCAACAGTATAATAACTCTAGTTTAGTAACATAAAACAAACTGGCAGTTGAAATATTTAAAACTTAACCATACTGTATGTATGTATAAACTATCTCAAATTATGATATTTCTACTTCTACGAATTCGTAGCACAAATCTACGATTCTACGGATAACTATCGGAGTCATACTTTTTTGTATATTTGTCAATAATGAAATGTAATTTTATTGTTACAGGTATAATAAAGACTGTAGTCTGTAAAGGAGTGAAACTTAATATAATATAAAGATATATTGGTGAGAGTATTTAAATATGAAAGAAAATTTTCTAAAGTAATTTTTATTGACATTATCGGAATATAAATTTCTTACTGATCTTTTAATATGGTTAAAGTACAATCTGAACACTAATGACGGTATATTACATTAGCACTACTTGCAGACTCTACAGCGACTATAGACAGGTTTTACGTAACACCACGCCTGTAATGCCTGAAAAGGTGGACAGCGGTGTGTCATACACTCCCACGTAACGTCTCCTTTACGTCTTCATTTGTTACGTTTAAACCCAAATATGGAATAAGGGGTGATACTATTGACATTTTAAAACTTGACTTTAGTTCAGTGGGGATTTAATTTCGCTAGAAATAAAGTAGAAGGCCTCGTGGGCATTATTGTCAAACACGATTTACTCTAGACAACATCTGTAACCTCGCAACGTCTAGTAAAGATGACATTATTGCTCTGAAACAACTGGAATAATTCAATTTCATTTTTTCTTTAACCCCCTCTCTAGTATTACGAAATAGGTAAAAAAAAAACTCCTGAAACATTTCTTTCTTTAAGGCACTCTCAAATCCATTTACCTCTGTCCCCTAACATTATTAAGGAAAATATAAGTTTCACCCAAAAACCTGATCATATCTTACGTATTACAATCACGTTGCACAAAGCCTACCCTTTGTTAAAATCACTTGAGCCTTTACATTACTATGAGAAAAATATCTGAGTAACGAATGTGACAGCATATGCATTACATACTAAGTGCGAACGAGATAGTTATGTTATATTTTCAGCGTTGAAAGGACAATTTGCGCTCATAGAATACGGAGAGCATAAAAGGTTTCAACTTTTATTTTTATTGTAATGCTCCGGTTCCTTCGCGCGACTTATCGGGTGTGCAATTTAAGTAGTGCGAGAATGGACGCGCAAGTTTTGTAGAAATCTTATTTCTCTCAAATATGGGTCATATACGATTTTATCACTTGTGGTCTTTGGCGTAATGGTTTCACGCCATTAAAATAAGGGGTCAAAATGTTTCAAGGTGGCATATAGCCTGCCTAGTGTTAAATGGGCTGCGTCTGATCTTGAATAGGAGTGACTCAGTCGGAGGTCAGGCATAGATTTGTCGCCCCCCTATGCGCTGACTTTTAACGTGTCGTATTCGTTAATTTTATTGTGGTTTACAATTGCTCAAAATATTTACTACATCTCTGTTTATATAAATAGAATCCTCTCTAACATATTATATACATCGTAGCAGCGTAAAAATGTCTTTATAGCTGCCGTTCTTACATATTACATTTCCTCCATTGCACGTCCTATATACAGTGCACACGATCCTTCTAAGAATTGAAGAAATGCAACCAATTCGTCCCCTGCATAACGCACTGACATCGCTTTGATAAATTGGACTTCACCCCGTTAAGGCATAACAACCGAAATAATGATTATTGAACATTAACAGTTTAAAATTTCTAAAATGTGCGCAGTTGTAATACTATAATCGTAGGATTAATCATTGCAGCGACATGGTCAATTATAATATGTTTAAGAATGTGTTATAATATAAGCATTTATGAAAATAACTACATTCATATGAATTACAGAAATTGGAATTGGAACAACAATTCCAATATTCGTCGGCTTCCGACACACGCATGACAATTGGAATTAGAATTCAATGAGCGTCCTCTGTGCGCAGATAAATTCTCGACTATCTCATATTGTGTTAGGTTGTGCACTTAATTTGAATATTATATTAAATGCCGTCTAACGTGGCACGCTCTAGGTCGTCGCCCTAACGAATGTCTTTACATAATAGCATTTAATATAGGTCTCTACATTTTGACTGCACGTGTGAATATATTATCATGTATAGATAGAATCCTATTGAATACAAAATTAATAATACTATTGTACAGTACAAATATTTTATTGAATTAAGTGATTATTTTTCATACAATATATCTTTTTACCAAAGTCCCAATTTTTCTTTATTTGAAATTGGTTTACTGCTGAATTTTTTTTTTTTATAATCACAATAACAAATGCTATTTAAATTACAAAAACAGTAGAATTCGTTAATTGGGTGTAAAATACAACGTTCAACCTACGTAGTTCCATTGGTAAGGAATAACGCGTAATATTCGTATATTAACTTGACGGTTGTGTTCGGTAGCACATGAAATACGTAAAACCTTTAATTAAATAGATATATATATAAATAATCCCAAAACATTATTGCTCTCGCAATGAAACCTGTAATTACTATGAGCTGAATATAATCGTTTTACAAACATTACACAGTGTAAAAGTATAGAACATACAGTGTAAAATACTCTGCGCTGCAATATTTTTATATAAAACGCGAAAGCTGAACTAACGTAACGACTGAAAAAACGTATATCTTATTTATATTACTGAAGCAATATATTAATAGAAATTTTCTAATACTAATAATATATTTACTGAGAAGCAAACTAGGATGTTGCCCAATTGTCATTTTTTATATATGACTTTTACCATACTACTTTATGTAGAGTAATATAATGCAATTCTCTACCTAATCATAAAATTAGATGTACTTATTGATGGTATTTTATTGCCGCTTTTACTGAAAGTCCTACCGTTTTCAAAGCAGATAAAGGATATGATAACGCATATGATAAATTGAACCTCACACCGCGTCATAATAGTACTTACATATACATATATATTATAAATATCTGAATAATATATTTACATAGTAAACACTTAGGAATGAAACTGACGTAATTATACTGTTATTCATTGATAGTTCGTAGAGTACTAAACTGACATAAAAGAAAGATATTTCAAGTCGCGTTTTGGGTACTAAAATAATTATATATAAGTCCTTTATGGAATAAACTGAGATAATGAACTGACAAATATGTATTTTTATACTTCAATACCTGATTCTGATATTAATTACTATTCTGATATGAAAATGATAAGAGTTGAATTAAGAAATCATTGAAATCCTTTGTAAACAAATCCTTGCGTCAGTGGTATTGCAAACGACTTCAATACGGTATATCCGAGCTCTGTCAAATGCAAGGTATAATGGTAAATTACTTAATGCATCGACCTATAAAAAGATTTAACACACTCACACAGATCCGAAACCACGCCCACCCACCGCCGAGCCTTTGTTCTAACACAACCAACACATGCGCAAAACGGTTAAACCCCCCCCCCCCCCTCAATATACGCATAAAGGGGAGGAAGAAATATACCAGCAATTTTTCTCACTTACTCCTTTATTTATCGTTCCTTAATATCAGCGATTGAATCTTTAAGGGCACTTATCTATAAAAAAATACTGACTCGAAGAGACTTTAACTTGCCCAATTTTCGTAGTTACACTTACAAAGCATTACCAAGACGACAATTACAATTATGCGTCCAAATTGTTGGCCGACTTTTCCTTTCCCCATTACAGATTGACAAAGGTGGAGCCATTTTACTTTGCACCCACTTAACTCAAGTGTGTGGGTGAGGGGTGTTAGTACGTACACGTCTGTGTGAGTCGGGCTGCATAAATACGCTAGCAGCGCCTGCCTAGCAGCATTCGGCTTCCGTCAGCCGTGACGGAAAGTCGTGTCCGCAGCCAACATGCTGTGTACTCGAACAGAAACACTCTGCTAGCAACTAAATATACGTATCATGTATTTTCTATAGTAAATTGGTGCTCAAGCTCAAAAGAGTCATATTTTTTATATTCGAACGTTGTTATGGGGAGTTGGTAGGCTAGGTATATTAAACTTATTTTTTTGGTACTGAGTGTTTGAAGAGACAGCAAGATGAACTTTCTAGGTAAGTCATTACAACTTAATTTTACTTTTACCAGCAGTCTTTTTAGTTTTTATTGCATTTCTTCTTATATTTTCATCCTTACAGTATCCATAATTATTTTCCTCTTCAAAAGTTTCTTAGAAAAAACGTTATATTTTCCGTTTTCTCTATTTAAATTCCTTTTAAAGGTATGTTTATGTAGTCTTTAACATATCTTTTCCTTTAAAATAAGTGCCGTAAATAATTTGAACTCATCATTATAATAAAATACTACTGATTTAATTTCAGTACTCAGCAGTAATACTAGAATAAAATAAAATAAACCGTCACATTTCATATAATATACAGTTTCAAACCCCAATATAGTTGCTTTCATGAAATTTCTTGGTATCGGAAAATTTACTCCACGGAAATATTTTATTTTCATGTTTTTGTAATATATTTACATTACATTTTAATAATAAATTACGAAACATTATGCACTTTGTAAAAATTGAATAAAGTGTTAATTCACGCCAATGCAGTGTTTTTATTAAGTATATTAAATGGATAAAAGAAACAGTAGTAAACTTGCGTGAATTTCCGCTCAAACATCATTTTTCTTACATTCAAAATTATATTTGCTTCTGTACTGCTCCTACTAATAGCAATTGAGTCGGGGTAACCGAGTTATTGCGTATAAAGCAATATTGAAACTGCATGAAATACGAGTTTGTTTCAAATTACGTCATATTTTTGTTAATCTACAATAAAGATCCTTCGGTCTACGGTGTAGATATGTAACCCAACAGCGTAGCAAGGTCGCCTACGACGCGACGTAGCCAAAGAATTACGCAATGATTTTAATAAAATTTAATGAGCATATAATGAAAAACAAAACATAGTCGAAGTTAAACGACGGTAGTTATATTAAAATTTTTGTACTGACACAATATCTTAATTATTAATACAAAAAAATATTATAAGATTTTTATCGAAAATAAAACATTGGACATAAAGTCCTGAAGATCTTTCATTAAAACCATTTTGCATTCTTTTGATCCAGTGGTAAGCGATCTTGAGTGCTGTTCTAAAAATTGTGGTTTAGATTCCTATCTACAATAAAGACTGATGTGATCAGTATGAATATATGTATGTATGTTCTAAGTCAGTCACTTTTTAGAAATTTACCGAAAGTTACTTTTTAGTAACTCACCAGCTCATTCTGGTTTAAGATCAGCTGGCAGTGTGCAAAAGTTAGTAAGATTATTTGTTTTTAAGTTTTTACAAGCAGAATAAGGAAATTCTGTGCATCCGATATATGACGATATTGAAGTAACGGGAAAATATAGGTCATCTATATACAATTTTTCTTTATAATTCACAAATAATTTTCGTAGTTGAAAGTTTTAACTCGTAAGATGAGCTTTGAATATTTACTCACAAAAGACAAAGGTATTTTTTATAACACTTTTCATTTCAATGGAACAAAATATCATGGCGTCGAACGCAAGCTTTTTCATTTTCAATAAAAACCGTTCGTAGAGTCGGTTTGCTCTACTTTTTTTGCGTTCGCCACATTTTTTCCGAAATAAATACAATACCACTTTCAGCGGTGGTGGCGAACAGTTATGGCGTTTGCTGTAAAATATTTTGATGTGTAACAATAGAGTAGATATTTTAAAATATGTTTTTTACGAAATATATTATTGAAATATATTTTTATACATTTTTCATCATCGCCTCAAATACAATTTCGAATGTATATTGGATACAAAAAAGATTCAAGCCTTAGACTACTTATTCGATTGCATGCGGGACGACAGTCTTTATTCTCGTTATATAAAATTTTGGAGAAGGGTTTTTCAAATACGTACTTAATGCTTTGATGATATCTGTTATCAACTATGGACATACACAAAAAAGCAAAAACATAAAATAAACTTGAGAATTTTCAATTCTGGTAAACTGACTGTTTTTTCGATGAGTTTGTCAAGATGTAGTTATATATAAATATTTTAAATAGATAGTTATGTATATAAGCAATATATATATACATACACCTAACTAGCGTTCTACATGCATAAATATATAAGCTCACTGTTAGTAAGCAACACATACAGCCTTTGTCACACAGCCAAATCTTTATTTCCATTTTGGCAAAAAATATTCTTAGCAACACTTAAATAAAGAACAACAAAACAACCCAGAACAAAGAGCGCTAATAATTAAAGCTTTTGAAGACTAGTGTTCAAATTCTCGTTGTATTATTTGTCTATTAAATGTCACGTAAAACTAACATAGTTCTTTGGAGAATACTTAAGATTATCCAATATTTTTAACGTTAGTCTCACATTACAGGCTCATTTGGGATCAATTATACAGGCTGTAACGAGTACTCGCTAATATGTGCTAAAAAATACCTTGTTCAATGGCTCCTCACATTAATTTGACCCATTCAATTTACTGGCTTAAAAGTGCTCAAGTACAGGATCAAAAAAATTACAACGAAGCCAAAGCATATTATTTAAACATCTCCTAAAAGCCTTTGTTCATAGCTAAGTTTGAACCCAAACTGCGTCGACCGACATTTTCAAGGCTAGGCTATCTGGCAGCGGGCCAACTAGGTTCCGGTCCGCTAAATTTATATGGACAGCGATAATAGGTTAAATGTACCGAGCAGGCCTGGTTTAACCCGTTAGTGTTTGACTGCTGCTCGTAAATAGGGCATGAAATTTATTTTAGCTGACTGTGGTGTAATCTCATTTATTTATGAACTTTATGTTTAATAGAGATTGTCAATATATTCTGAAGTTCATATAAAAATATATGATATAATCTTATAGCAAAGAAGAGTGTGAATGTATCTAGAAAACATTTTTTATTGAAAATAGGACGTCGACCACTGACTGTTCTTCGTATGAATAATAATTTTACAGTAAAAGAATGACGCTTTACGCTATAAACTTTATTAAACCAATATAAATGTAATTCTTGTGTAACACAAAATGAATTAAAGTACAATGTTGAATTTTATAGCTACATGATTGGCTTTGAAGCTGGCAACGAATATTGAAGGTTTAACGATGGAAAGATGTAATAATAATTTTGCAGACTTCTATTAGCCATGTCGCTTGTTTCTTAAAATATTTTCTAACTGTTAACTTAAACTAAAGACAATTAAAACAAGAACTGTACAAACGATTTAAAAAAACATAAAGTGAAGTACAATTCAAAATCTTTCCGAAATCCCGGAAGTGCAGTTGCTCCATGCCAATGTGCACATAAGTGTACTTACCGTTCAAAATATTTAAAAAAATAATTAAAATCTTGGCGCATTGAACTTTTTAAACTTTTGCACAGAAACATGATGCTCCTAAAACAGTAATGAAATAGAGCCATACACTGCATTGCTGTATTCTTGAGTGAAAAGCAAATAATGAGGGCGCTAGTACATCTTCAAAGCAGTTTTAGTAACTTGTTATTTTAATTTTAGTGAAGTTCGTAAATTATTATCTATGTAGAATGCCATATTAACTACATATACATATACATAGTTTCGATTTTTATAGGAAATATGTATTTACTTCGACTTCAATTATATTCGCCATTCTTTTTGTAACTGTAAGCCTTGTCTTATTCCCTTTTAAAACAATTTAAGCTATTTAATGGATGGATGGAGCGAGCTATGCTAGGTATCTCTCT
>DWFO01005601.1:0-10420 GCA_018246595.1 Mimoniades nurscia nurscia
TGGTTACCATACCACAAGCTCTCTTGACGCTTAGTTTGGGATCAGATGGCCGTGTGTGGAGATGTCCCAAGATATTTTATTTATTTATTAAATATTTTTATAATCGATTACAATACATTACCAAAACATCCACGCTGTAAGCGCTCCATTAAAACTTAAGAGCATTTTCTATTGCCTATAAATATAAATATGTGATAAGACGTGAAAGCAAAGCGCATTTAGAGTGTTAACTCGCGAAGACAAATGGATTTATATAATGGAGCGAATGGGAGTCGCGGGTGTAACGATAATGGACGTCGGGACGTGTTATTGGAGAATTGTGGGGGAATGTGGCCGGGGGTTGCCCTCGCGCTTCTCCAATTCTTAGTAATACTGTGTACCATGCTGACTGATCTATGGAAATATGTATAGGTAATAAACTGATTTCTTTAGCAGTAGAATTCAATTTAGTCATACTCCAGTATTAAAGACGATTTGTTAATTGTTGATTTGTTATTTGATGATAAGACTCAACTAACACTTGAGTAGGTATGCATTATGATTGACGTTTTTCCGCTGCACGTTTCTATTGAGTTCTGCTAATAATAATTTTCTTCAAATAAAATTAAACAAGATTTAACACATGCAGTAGCAAGCAAGTAACATAACATGCACATCTCGTACGCTTGCACACATGTGCACACAACTATATTAAGCAGGTATTCGTATGTTCACCGCGTGGAGCTCTATATTTCAAACTCAGAACTTCCTCTGACAGTATCAGTGGATTTTGAAATTGCCCCGTTTCGTGTTCGTCGCTACATAAAGTTGTTGCATCGTGTTTGCCCTTATTTCTCTATGTCTCTACCTCTCTCTAGTATCGTTCGGGTGTATTCTGTACCTACACGATATGAGACTGTGCGCGATATTACGATATTTCTCTTGTACGCTGCCGTAGTTTGAGATACTAAGTTTGATATTGTTCATGAAACAACTCATGTGTTATTAATGCTCCTTATAAAACACAGCAATATACATATGTATGTAGGGATTATGAAATTAAATATTATAAAAAAAAACGCTTATATTTTATAAATACGCTTAAATTTTATAAATGAGCAAAAATTGATTGTCATAATGTTCACATTATGTAAATAAAATAAAAATCATTTTATACCAAAAACCTTACAGAACAGCTATCGAAAAATGACTGTTTAAATCCGAATAGTCATCACCATCAAAATCCTGTCTAAGCCCACTGAAACTGAACACTGGACACTGGACGTAGGTGTCTCCCGAAAGCCTTTTGCCTATAATCCCACGCTGGGCATGCGGAGAAAATTAGAAAATACTATGAACAATCCGAACAGCGTGAGGCATGACAGACTTAATGACGGAAGTATTTGTATTGTCTATGATTTCCCAGATGAATTCTGAACAGAAAATACTCGAAGCATACTTGTGAGAGAATTGACTTTGTTCAGTGGTAAAGTTACACGGAATTTAATATTGAATACTTAAATATCTTTCATTTCATAAGGCTTTTACGAGTAGTTACGTAGCTTTTATTGAAGTGTAGTAGTGGTAATAGAAAACATATGTTTATGTGGAATACCTAACTTAGTTTAATATAGGTATACCAATCTTGTTACCATATAACAAACTTCTTATAAAGCAAATTAGTTCAAGGCATATATGTATAACATAAGCTAACAAAGTTTTAAATAAACACGTAACATCTGTTATCGCAGGCGAGAATATTGCCTTTACATTTAATAACTAGAAGCCTAACAAACGACGCGTGGGAATAGATCGCAGATGGAATTTCTAAACTCGGAACGTGCCTAGACCGGTATCGGCTTATCTAGGTATGGACTGCTCGTAAGTCAGGTCAGCGTTTAATGTATTTCAAGCGCTTACACCTAGAATTTATCGCGCTATTTACTAGTTTTTGTGCCAACATTGGATCTTAATCGTTACTTTTTTTCTGCCAACACGTTTGTGTGGGATACTATGTATATTGTTTCGCCTTAATCAGTACTTTAATAGATGAATTGATTCTGTTTACTGTTACTGCTTTTAGTTTTATACATATAGTGTTTGGTCTTAATCAGTAGTTTAATAGATGAATTGATTCTGTTTACTGTTACTGATTTTAGTTTTATACATATAGTGTTTGGTCTTAATCAGTACTTTAACAAATAAATTGATTTGGTTTTCTGTTACTGCTTTTAGTGTTTTTTTCGCAAGTTTCGGCTTAGGCATAGGCTTTTGTCGTCATCACTGTCTGTTCAGGCAACAGATGTTTTATTGTACCACTATTGGAGCTGAGTTATCTGTCTTGTTTTATCTGTCTCATATTACAAGGCTTTCCGAATTAATATTTAGTTGCTAAAGAACTTAATTATAGACGGCTGGTATTTCCCTTTGACTATTGTCTCTTTCACAATCCAGGTAATAATAACTTGCCTGATTAACTTATACCTTATAATTCTATGAGATTTCATTTCAGTGTCAGTAAATATTTTACCTTTATATATTGCTTCATTTTCTAGGTCTATGTAGTAAGTTATATTTACTGTTAAGTCAAGTGAAGTGCTCGATGTCGAAGCGTTGAACTTGTTGACAATTTCATTGGAAACCGTGGGCGTCAAATTGAATGGGTCCTCAATATAAGTTAAGTGAGTCTGTTGATACTGAGATGTGACTAGGGGTAACGAGAGCGTGGGAGGCACGTGGGTTGGAACAGACACTTAGACGGTACTGAGACAGGAATAACTATGCCTCGATTATTAAAGGATAACTAAACATCAATAATTATTGATATAAACATTATAATGTTTTAAATAATTTTCATTAGTGTTTACTTTATCTATATACTGTGAACATCATATTCGGTTGCTGTTCAATTGAGAAGGAAACCAAAAATATATTTTGGGTATTGCGTAAACTTTTGTTAGTTCCTAGAAATTTCACGGCACATGTCATTCAAATATTATTTTTGATATCTAATCTAATGACTTTGTCTTCGACCGTCGTCAACCTTTTTATCGTTACACGGTTGTAAACGGAATTTCTAAGAATACGAACGGTTTCATTTTGTTCTCATTAATGTAACAACAGTTTGAAGCGACTTCAAATTTTTTATAATTAATTAACACCGAAAACCTTGGACCTCACAGACTGACCGCATCGTGCCCTAAATATAGTCCCAGGAATCGTAGTAACTAAACTTAAACGGGATGTAGATACGTTTTAGAAGCAAAATGCGGTTTTGGGACGACGTGTAAATGTTTGCAGATAGCGCTCATTGGCTCGCCGCCTGCAGAGAATTCTCTCTGACGTTTTTTATTCATACAAATTTTTCAATGTACAGGATTTCGTTTTTTGTATCGTAAAAAGACCTGACTATTCCCACTAACGTAATTGCACAGTTTTCCTACAAGGAATAAAAGGTTACTCATTAATTGGTAGAAAAATCATAAGTGCAAAGTAGAGTTAAATATTTAATTCTTTGTTGTACAGACTCTAAAATTAAGAATCTTCAAATATAAGCAGATGGAGCTACGAATCACAATAAATTGTACCCACTTTATGTCCAGCGCTTACTGAGGCGGTATGTCGAAGGTATAGCGTATAAATCATACCTACAGGATTGAATCGTAACGAAAGCTTCCGACCGATCACCGATCAAAAAGGATTGCGTTGTATTAGAAAAAGAGCCCGCTCGCCATAAAATAAAACTGTATATGATAATGGCAGAGCAATCTAGAGAACATAAAATATATTTACATCAAAAATTTCATATTTTTGTATTTTTATGTATCAGGTTGGTATTGGTTTTAATATATTTGAACATTGATGTATTTGCACTATTTTCTTTCTCCGACCCTGTTAGAGACCTGAAGTAATAATATAGTGATTATAATAATAATATTGTATGTATTAAAATATGAGATCGTTAGATTTCAAAACGACTGGTTAAGTATAACGAATGTCCAGTTAAATAGATCAAAGTGATTGATTAACTTTTGTATTTATCAACAAAAGAGTTCGAAAGAGAAAATTGTTGTTTTACATTCTTCATAATTCTTTTAGACACTATTTTCCTCTTGACATAGTTCAGGGAAACCTTCATAAACCTTAATAAAATATTTTTGAAGGATACCTTATAACATTTTAATTTCGAACCTCGTCTCGTACACGCGGAATAGAAACTTGGAGCCGTTCTAATTAATTACTCTCTTTAAGGTTTACACCAATAAGAATTCAATAATTCAATAATTATTATTATAATAGCACGCTAGATTCTTTACAGGATTGGCAGAGTGCGCCAAGTTCTACATATTGATTTATTTATTCTTCTGTAAGTCTGTATATCTCTTTCAATCAATATCTCTTCTTACAGAACTGACGAACTTCTCCTTCTTCTTCGAAGTCATTATAATTATTTGAACTACTGATCCTAATTTCTTCCTATCAGTTTTAAAATATCTACGGGTATGCTCATTATTTTATTCTTTATTATTCTACGGGTTTAGTATTCTACGGGTATGCTCATTATTTTATTATTATTCAAACTCAATAGTTCTTTACAGTATTCATAATTACTCTATTTATAATCTCTTTGCGTGCTCACAACAGTCCCTCGATGCCTCTAGCACAATGCCTTTGACATCAGCCGCACGCGTGAAACTGGATTTTTCTTAAGACCCTCTAAGGTGTAGGTACAGTGAGTTAAGATATGAAATATCTTGCGAACTCGGTACGAGTTCAAACACATTTGGGAAAACTGTTCTCATAGTAATAATGTATACTAGTAATAAAAATACGCAATAACGACTCACGATGACCACCGATTTTGAAACGAATTTATTTTGTTTAAAATGTATAAGGTTATAGAATGCCAATCGACAAAATTTTCAATAAATACCACTTTTAATAACTTATTAACCTAAATAAAATTTCTAAGTCGACATACGCTTTGAAGTTTCATTAGGAAAAATTTTATAATATTTACGCACATATCATTAATCATTTTTTGTTCTTTCAAATCGTTCCAAAGTGAATAAATCGAAGCTTCCAAAAAGCCAATATTATATAGTAATTAAAGTAGCAATTCAATTTTTCGACGATAAACGTAAATTGTTCGGAGGCGGCTAATTAAAACGTGTATCAACTTTCATATTTCGATTAATGGTTTCGATAAAGTTCGAACGCAATTACCGTGTTTGTATATCGACTTGGCTTGTTTATAGTAGGTATATGGGATGTAAATATCTTTATTCTCTTCATTGACTATGTATGAGGAGAAAAATCATAGTTCAGAATAAAATTAATTCTTCAATAAACACGATTTTTGCTAAACCCATCTAATTGAATTGATTTTATCAGTGTTATTAAGTTTTTCTATTTTGAAATTCCGTAACATGTTCAATTGATATTTTTTTTACAAATAACTTAAAAGGTAAATTAATATTTATAACATCGTACAGATCGTGTCCCAATATACATGAACTAACATAGTTTTCTTGAAGATTCAATGTGGGTAGTTGACAAAGGGCATGATATTTAGATGCTCACGGGCCGTTGAACGCTCATTCAAGCGTCTGCGCCCGTTAGGAACGAACGTAGATATATGGCGGTATTAAATAAGGATTAAAGGTTGGCATTTCATAAATGTAATGGTTTTATAATAGTATCCTTCATACCGAATGAGAATTTTAGAATATAAAAATATTCTGTCTCATAGTACCTATCTGTAAAAATATTGTACGAAGAAAAACTTTCTTTACAATTATTACTGTTATTATAATATGATCACGCTACTTCCCTTACGAGGTAAATAGGTAAATAGGGAGCATACAATGCCAAATAGGTATTTTTATTCCTAAATACTTGATCGAATCTATACAATCAAAGAAAGGAAAAATAAATAGGTAAATATGGAGCATACAATGCCAAATAGGTATTTTTATTCCTAAAAATACTTGATCGAATCTATACAATCAAAAAAGGAAAAATAAATCATTTATTATAAATCAATAAAAATGTAGAAAACACATTTTTATCATCCCTGCCGCTAACGAAGTACGCTCAAAACTACATCAACATTCATCAAATATCAGAATCTCTTAGCGGTTATCAATTTCGCAAAAGCTCACAATAGAATCACTGACCGTGTCGTGATGAAGGAACACTCAAGACCTCTTTTATCAGCGCTATTTCCCTCGCAGTCTTCCTTGACTTGACGTCGATAGATGCCAGGGCGAACAATACGCGTGGAATACGCAATCTATTGAGCACAACGCCAGCTGAATTGAGTTGTCTACGAATGGGGTTTGAGCCGACACGTGACGTCACAATATCGTGCGCTCTTAAACTTTTATTGCGATTTGAAATACCTTTGTTACCACCGTTTTAGTTATATGTACTTTCACATGTATTCCTACTTTTTACTGCTTCGTTGGTCTTGTGATTGCGAGCGTTATTACTGAACAAGAGGTTTTGGGTTCGAATCCATTGTCGGGCAAAGTATTCGATTTGTCTATGTTGGAATTCCCAGTAGTAGCTCGGGGTCGAGAATTTTGCTCAGTATATGGCCACAAACTCACTTCCATTACCCGGATCTTATAACTGTTGGAAAGGGGGAGTCCTATATTCCTCTGCCTAGCTGTTGAGGAAATAGGGGCAATATAGTTATGTTTATCTATGTATACGAAGTTATACAGTTCCGTTACAGTTTTAGAGTTGGAACGAAGTTAGGGCACTTTGAGTTGACATTTGGGTATATTCATGTCTAGATGTAGTCAAATGGAGTCTGGAAGGCTGGCGAAGTTTAGATTGTGTTCATATGTAAATATTAAGTGAATATTTTTCGTTACTTTTAGATTATGTTAAGTTAGAGAAATTTAAAGAACAGCTATTACATAATTGTATTTAGTACATTACATAAATATTGCAGTTTTATTTTCTCGTAACCTTAGCTTCGTATGAATGTTTAACAGATTCTTCTACAATGTGCAATGCAATGAAATGCAGTGGTTTTAAGCGCGACTTCCAGTGCTGGGTTCGATCTTCTGGTCGGATATTTATGTTTTTTCAACTTGAAGTTTTTAGTAATGGCTTGGAGTCTAGATTTACGCACGGTATATACTCGTAGCAATAGACTTTCTCTGTATTTCGTAGTGGGACATCACTGGTGAAACGTGTGAGAGTACTACACGCCTCTGCCTACCTCTTCGGGGATTACTGGAGTGATGTTACGCTTTTCTACAACATAAATTTGTGTGACCAAAATAATGCTGTCGAAAATAGAAATTAATTAGTCTTTTATATGTATTATGTTTATTAGAACATAATAAATAACATTGCTCGATATTCTGTTTTAATAATATACACATCTGTTTTAGCGAGGAGTTTAAATATATACTCATATACATATGTATATATGTGCGTAGTTATTATTAAAGCAATGGACTGGAAGGCTGTTTGTGTAAGGACCAGTGAACACCGTTTGCTTTGTTAGTATATAATAATTATATACAATGTATTCAATATTATATTCGTATTACAGGCAATTATTTTTCAACCTAAATATACATATATTCGTATGGTTCATTACTTCTGTACATATTGAAGATAATGATAACTGTACTTTATATGTAATTCGATGTACGCACTCCTTATTAATAATTCATATATGACCAAATATTATTTATTTATTGGCACACATACGAGTAGATAGTGCGCCAGGCAAGTCATTGAAGAACATTTTGAAAAAGATAAATTAATCCGGATAGAAATGTGTTTACCGTAATCATGGATTCCTGAGTGTGTACGAATGCTGAGCAAAAACGACTTTTATCTTGAGCTAATAAAATGCCTTAATAGCATCGCCCGTCTCAGAGTAAAGTTTACATTCGCCGGTACTGCTCCCAACTCGGGGTGGCGCCCCCTAGCACCCCGCGGGGAAAGGTAAGCTGTTCCAACATACATACCTACTTTGCACTCGAACAAGACGGTTGTAAGATCCAATTTGCGAGGCAACCGCCACCCGCCCGGACGTGACGTGAAACGTACCTTCAGCTTCTGTAATTAGGTACATAATGAAACAATTTGTAATCGATCAAGCCGATAGTACTCGGCCAATCTTCGTTGAAATATACACCCTCCGCCTCACTATTACAGTTTATTTTACAATGGTATTTCATCGCAACGAATTATTGAGCTATCCATTTTTATACTCGAAACTCGGGACGCTGGGGTCGACATTTGCGTACGGGTACAAGTTTTCTAGAAGGCTATAGGCTGTGCGCGAAGGGTGTTTTGTGTACGCTCGTAAAATATGGCCGGGGCGAGCGTCGCTCGCGTATGTTAATGTTTTTTCATCGTTTGCGCTCGCAATAGGTCGACTGATAGGATTTACACAGCGTTATACGTAGAACAAACGGCTGAACGACACAATCTTGTTGCGAACGGGTATAAAGTGTAACGCTTATGTGAACAGATTGTTTGCGAACAAGTAATGGTATTTGTTCGTTATAAATCAATACGAGTTCGTTTATATATGGACAATATAATAGTCAATAAAACCTTTATTGATCTAACTAAGGATATGAAGCTATGTGCCGTGTGGTTGGCTTGTATGAATTATGGCAATTATGTCCTGATTATATACCTAAATGCATGTGTGCTGAATGCTTAGAATGACATAGATACATATAGTGTTAGTTTGTTCCATTTTTAAAATTGCTTATATTAAAGTGGACCGTCATAGAATAAATTATTGATTTTCGAAACATTTGATTCGAAGCAACCTGCTCATACCGAGAGGAGATTTTGAGCGAAACTTGGTAACTTTTAAAATTTTCCTTTGACAAGAAATATTCGAAAGGAATTTGTGAAGCTTCAAATTTCGATAACCAAAGTTTGTTTTCCATGCTTTCCGAGGCACGTTGTTACCGCGTCTTAGGGTAACGATGGAGGCTTCATTGATATTAACTTTAGATATTTTATTTTATAAAACATCGAAAACCGCTACGTCATCTGGTTACATCTCTTTCCGTATGAATAATGAACGAGGCAGTACAGCGTTCTCTAAGAAGGAATAAAGAGTACCATAATCTAACAGCACATATGAAATGTGTTGCTAGTTTTCTATGACCAAGTACATTAAAATATATGCCGACTTAACTCACGCATGTTCTTTCGATACTTTCTGACCTATGCGACATCCTTCATCCACCGAGCGCAGCGTGGCCGCGGCGGAGACTCAGTAGATTCATATCTATTGAGAATCTTACAATTCGTTCATTCTGCTTTTTTTCCTTTTTTTATGTCTATTCGTTTATACTTCATAACTTCATAACGAATATATTTATGATATACTGCCGGTATCTTTTATTAATAGGTTTGTTTCCATGTCTTAAGTAATATGCCCTCCGTCCACTCGAGTACCCGTGTTAGGGATAAGACGAGAAGTAAGGAACGGATCATGAAATACATATTATGTCTGGAGAGTGTTGCTGTTACAAGAGAAAAACTACTTATTAACCGGGATTATTAAAGTAACAGTAATTATTCCTGCAGTGCTGCGACCAGATTAACATTAACAAGTATGTATTATCACACGCCGTCCCTTACGCGATAGACTTAGTTTTGGGTGCCTAATATCTTTATCTATACAGATATGAGGTACTTAGTCTACTTTCATCTTTTCGTACGCACTTCGGTTTTGATATTTCTGACTGGTCTCACTGTTACAAATAGTCCTATGACTGCAGTCCTATTCCCATAGTTCTATTCCAATAGTCCTATTCCCACAGTTATATTCTTATAGTCCTATTCCTAACGTCCTATTACCACAGTCGTATTGTCACAATCCTATCCCCACAGCCCTATTCCCATAGTCCTATTTCCCACAGTGCTGTACGCCGTCTCTTAAGAGTATTGACTAATCGTATGCTTCTTATTCACTTATAAATAAAAGTTGTAAGTACGCAACAAGCTCTTAGAATAGTTACCTACGTGATGTAGTTCTATATCTTAGCTAACATTAATGACTACTCCATAGCACCTTTATGGGCGTAAACTTCAACCTTTAACATTTCAACAAATAAACTAATCTGCGCTATCACAAACTCTCCCTTAAGTTTGCACAAAGTCTGAACGGAATCTATTTTGAATAGAAATAAGATGTTAAAATTTATGGCGCAATTGCTTTGGGGCTGCATTAAAGTTATTTATTTGTGTCGTTTCTATGTTGAATATATTGATGTTCCAATTTCCATAGTTTATGTTCTGAATTGAATTCATCATCATCATCATCATCAGCCTGTTTCCGTCCACTGCTGGACATAGGGCTCTCCAATGGCACGCCACTGAGCTCGATCTTCAGCTCTTTGCATCCAACCGCTGCCAGCCACTTTGCGTATATCGT
>DWFO01005602.1:0-10419 GCA_018246595.1 Mimoniades nurscia nurscia
GTGCGCGCGCGAGCGGCCCGTGACCCCGCCGTCCCGCCCGTGCGCAGGTGCTGGTGTGCGTGATCGACCTGCTGTACCCGCCGCGCCGCGCCGAGCGCGCGCCGCCCGCCGACCAGCAGGTGCGCTCGCCACCTACACAACAACACTAGTATCTGTTCACTGGCCCCTCAGCGTCCTAGAGGAAGCTCCATCTTTTCTGGTCGGAACTCTGAACGCACTGTTCGTTGTGTTATTCACAACCGACTAATTCCAAATCTTGCAATGATAACTACGCAGATGATGAACTTAAGTATGAATTTCTATGTACATTCTGTTCTATTCATAATTTCCAAGATGAACATGTAATTATCACTCAGTTATAATAAATCATAACCACACCCTGTAGCTTAAAAGTCGGGTCAGTGACAATCGGACCGATTAAGCGAGCGAATAAAATTACACAAACATGGATGTGTACGGCTTCCCAGGAGCTGATCAACGACGACCTTCTCGACGACGCCGACAACCTGAACGAAGGGAGCGACGATGAGAAGAACTCGCCCAGTGACGTAAGTCTGTAGTCACCATCAGCTGTCGTATCTGTCACTGTTGGGCGTGGGTCCCTCTCGGGATCAGATAGGTTGTTGTATCCATCCATAACTCGAATGTCATTTATTTCTGACCAAACTCACGAGTATTTAGGCTGGTGTACATATGAGCTCCATTTTTTAAGATAAACGCTTGTTCCACAGTGGACCAATAAAAAGATAAGAATGGTGAAGTGACCAAAATTCTGTTCTTAGGACTACATGGATAATTACAAATTTTGGAACAATAGATCACATAACATATTTATGTACATGTGGAGAAATAATTATATCTACTTAGGTATAATATGAATATAATTTTACTCTCTTTTCAGACGTCAGAAGACGAGAAAGAGAAGGAGAAGAAGAAGGCGGCGGAGGGCGCCGGCGACACCGAGGAGAGGGGCGACAAACAAGAGGTCCGCAAGCGAAGGCCCCGGAAGGCCGACTAGACACCTCGCGGCCGTTTGTATCCCAGTTTGATTGTGGACCCCCATGTTTAATTTGAGCGCCAGGTCAGCACAGTCATTCTATGCTTGAAACTGACTGCATGCCGAGAAAAATGAACTGTTACATGCATTGTTGTGTTCTACTTATATGATGAAGCAGATATGAAATGAGACGTCTTGACTGTGGCCTCAGAGGTCGCAATATACATCTATAATAGAAAGCAAAACTTTCATAATATTTGACACTTGCCTCGGTATCTCCACATTCTTATATTAACCTTAATGTTACAGAATCTTGTTTTATTAATATTTGAGTAAAGAAAGTTTCTACTTCAAATGTTCGTCTAATCGGAACACATAGAATCTCCAATCGGTTTCATTCATTGGCATGTAGTATTAGAACCTTGATTGTACTTGTCTATTACGCTGTTCAATCATACCAATCAAAACTGGGAACAAACGTGGAACAGATTACATGCGAAATGGGGAGGTGCCTATTATTCCTGCATAGAATAATAATGTTGATTCAAAATATAACTTGGAATCATTTGTCTTCATCTTGACTTTATTTTTTATATAACAAATGAAAAGTCGATTTTCACCTCCCCTTTACGATATGAAGTTTTAGGTTTCGACATTTTAAACTATTAAATTACAAACAATTATTAAAATATAGTTATGTACAATTTTTGAGCAATCTTTCCCATGGGGCTAGTGCTTTTAGTGGAGACGGTATGACTGTGTTAACATCGAGTTGCCAGTGTTACCAGTATTACAAGTGAATAGAATATTGGGGTACCACAAATAGCTCTGTGGGTCTTAAATGCCTGTGAATGGCAAGCCTTATGTTTCCCTATCAGACATCAGTGACCCTCCAGATTGGGGAAAGTTATTGGTGGAAGGGATTCGTGGAGTTTGTGATTTTTCATAGATGTCTCCTGCTCCTCGGGAACAATGAACATTCATTGAATAGAAATAATGGCAAGGGTGTGACACTGATTCTTACCTTATTGTGTAACCCTGGAGCACTGGCCGCATGTGAGATATTATAGAAGTCTTAGTGCACTAAAGCACTATATACTTTTCTCTTATTCCATAATCCTAACAGTAATGTATGCATTTAAATATTTGTAATCTAACTGTTATTAATAAAAAAAAAAGTCATTTAGAGAATTATTCCTTTCACTGTGTATTACATAGGAAATAATGTTAGTGGATGTATTATAGTAAATAATCGAGTATACATATATATACACATACTTTATATAGTTAGGATTTTCCTGAGAAGCCACTTTGAGTGAAATTGTATTTTTTTTTGTTTTTTTCTTTATATTATGCACCCAATTGAATTGAATACAATTAATCTATATGTACGTATGATTTCAGTGCAAGAAATGTATTGTAATTCTATTTATTATTGGGTAGATATCCTAACGAATACGACCTAGTGATGGCTTAAAGCATTTTTGGAATCCACTATTTTCATGAATCCAAATAGGTTGTTATTTAATAATTTACAAACGCATTTCTCCTATAGCACGCCGCGGACACCAACCTCTCGAAAGTGGTGTTCCACTCGACGTGTCATTACACGACTGATAGTTGCTATATTACGACTCGAAGAAAAAATCTTATTCAGATCTCTAATTTTTGTATTTGTCCCTAAAACATTTATTATAAATTTCCCCTTTTCGAGCGGCGATGACGTCATCGGGTGCATTTTACTCATTCAAATGTATTTTGGCAAGTATTATATAGATACATAGGTTTTTTTTAATATTTCGATTCAGTGGTCCGTCATTCAGACTAGCGATTACCCAACTTAATTACATATACTGACGGCGCGACGACGGCGACTGCGGCCACGCGGCGCGTCGGCATATGGTCCCGACCTCAACCATGACCCATTCAATTGCCTTGAAGTTTCCTCGCAATTAAAGTCCTATATTATTTCGTCAGTTACTTTTAATTTAAGTAACATCGAAACAGAAAATTCTTCAACAAAAAATCGAACATTTTAATTTATACATAGTGTTTTTGTTCTGTATACTATGATCAATATTTCATCTTAGGTTGTGAGTCATAACTAAAGTCCCTAATAGTATACTATGTTTCACGTGGCAGGCTTTTATTATATAGCCATAACGGTTTCTTATTTTTCAGTTGAAAGAAACGTCCAAGATATAGAAAAAATAGTTAAATGGATCGTTTTTGGTTTTTTTCTACTACCCACATTCCTATTTAAATGCTTGTGTATTATAATAAATTTGATGTTAATGTACTTATTACTGTGTGTTTGATAATTTTGTAGCTTTATATATATGTATATTGCAAACTCGTTGGCTATTATTATTATGTATTGGATTTTAATATAACCACATTTAAAATATTGTAATTTGGAGCAACGAGCTAGAGGCATTACAGCTGGTTGACGATGCAGTAGCCACATTTTGTGTGCGAAAGGTATGAATATATTTTATCGTTCATTGTATATTTTTACTAACTGTAATTTAAAGTGTATTTGATTTTATGAATTTTAAGGACTTTTCAAATAAAAACCATATAAAGTTAAAACGGGCATTCAGTTCTCTATTATATGCTTGATAATAATAATATCTAATAATTTTGGACGTGTTTTGCTTTTCGTGCGAAATGAAATTTGTATACACAAAATTGCCTTGTACAGTGTTGTTACGAAGTGTTCTTTGACGATCGCATTTCGCGCCCAATAAATCGTATTCGTAAAGATTTTTTGTTTTTCTGTGTAATTTTCACACTTATACAATCAATTCAATCGTCCCAGCCTTACGACAACAGCGGCAAGGGAACGGAACCGGCGTGCGTGTGCCGAGAGAGATCAATGTGTATGTGTAGTGATAAGCAAGTTGTGACCTAAGTCCCGACTGTCGATCAAAATGTCCTGGGTTGTAATCCAGCGTCGGGAACTATAGAATTTTTTTCATTTAGACTTTCTAGTAGTGGCTCGGAGTCTGGATATGTGCCGGATGTATGACAATAGGCTCACCACCTATTCCATAGTGAGACGTAAACATAACTGGTGAAAAACACGATACCGTTAGTAAATATTGAAAAGTAGTATAGTAAGTAGATAATGAAAACCCGATAGTATTCAACCTGGGGATCGAACTCAGGACCTCTCAATCAGCAGTTACGCTAGCAACCACTAGTAACGAGGCAAGCAATAATTTGATTATCCATAACAACGTTCTTTTGCAGTGTGGCAGTTGCAATGCATAGATTTGATCATCACGTAACTATAATGCACTCTAGAAGAATGGAATCTGAATCTTGCTCCCAACAGTTTTACTAAACGCAAATGTACCACGAGTGGCTCTGACGTGAAAAAACAGTATTCTACTTCTGTTGGGAAACCACACATTCATTTTACTCGGAACTAATTTTTGTTTTTTTTTACGAAAAATTCCAAAACTTGAAAGTCGATTTTGATAGTATTAATCAAATAATAACTTATACAAATCTACGACTCATACATAACAATATATTACCAATAAGTATATTATAAAAAAGACTGGTGGGTACCCCAACTTTAGTCAAAATTGTAACAATTAAAATGGTGGCAATATTGCAATCACCACATACATATCTACCTCGACATAAACACATACCGTTTGAGGAGACAATCATGAAAAATAAACACAAGAATTCATTCAATTTTACTTTATTTAGATATTTACATAAAATAATCAAGTGTTGAGATAATTTCACGTAATTGCAATTAAATATAAGACAATAATTTAAGTATTAAATACAAAATCATAAAAATGAGTACGCCATTGATAATAATTAAAATACGACGAGAGTACAATGCAATAGGTGATGCTTATTTCGACTATGCGCGGTTAGTACAATGGATAATAGCCTTAAGGTGTATTGACTGAGAGTACACAATCGAGCGAAGCACGTGTGCGGTATACATTCTAATTGCAGCGTCGACGCCACCTGTACGAAGCACGCCACAAGCGATGACGGTGGCAGTAAGTATGTTACCCTGACACTAACATCCCCCACTTACCACGTTGCTGCTTTGTCCCTCCCCCTGGCATCCTCCATGTGACAAAAAATCTTAACCATTTATTATTATTTTTGTAAAAAAATTTTGGAGCTTTTATTTCGTTACAAAGTGGCAAGTGAGAATTAGCGTCAATTGATGATATCATTGATTGGATTTTACTGCTCTCAAATAAAATTTAAACCAACTGACATTATCTGTATATGTTATGGTCGTAATTTTAAGTTTATAATATAAACATTTATTAAAGCCTCTGCGATAGTGTTACATTTAAAAAAAATTACTTCTTTAATTCTAGCAAAATTTTGGTACTAAAATCTAAATTAACCACGTATCGGCTCAACCAAGCATCAAACCCGGGGATCACAGTGGTATATTATGAATCTTGATTCCAAATATAGCGCAGTCTATGTCAGTTGGTTTTTAGTTACTAACATTTTGAGTGGCGCTAGCGCGGAAAATAAACAGTTCCAGTACATATTATGAGAAAGACGAAGACAGTTGCAATACAGTACTGAATCGAGGAAGATAAATATACGCCTCCAGTACATACGTGTAAATTACAAGTCGTATATAATGTTTTATTAAAAGTATGTATAAAATGCGAACATTGTCGTATTTCAAATTTAGCAAAATCTACGCCTAAATCGAGATATAACATCCTCGAGAGATGTAATTAACAATATACTTAAACTAGGGGCGAATCTCGTTAAATTTCGATTTCACATACTTATTAGGTTATTCAGCCAATTGTTCGTTAGTATTATAAAGTATCGTGTACACTTCACGTGAATCGCACTCACTTTGTATAATTTGTTTTAAACACAATGTATAATTTTATTAATGTGAATGAAGAATTCGTTTTAATTCACTCTAAACGTTTCTAGAAATATTACAATGTCCGTTTTACTGAACGCGTGTAAACAATTTAGGCGTATAGGTATTTATTTACAACAAAACCTCGGAATGTGGGTGTGTCCGTGTGTCGTATTGTGTGAGGCGACTGTTACATAATATATATTTATTAGGTTCCCATTTATTTATTTATTTAATACACAACACATTTTTATACACTCTAATTATATAAAAAAGCATATACAATCAGTTCTTTCTGGTACACATTTTTTATTTTAAATTTTTAAATAATATTATTATTATTATCCATATTAATGATAATAATTTAAAAAAAACCGCTAATTTCACTAATTCATTAATACATTTTCATTCAGCTCGCTGTCACACGATACAATGACGTTGGTTCTTTGGATGCGCAAATATATTTTATTTTTTTCTCGTTCCGTCATGTTAAAAACACGACAGACAAAAATACATTTTTTTCTTACACTTATACATTTCATTGCTACGAGCGCCATTTTCATTTATAATTTCCGAATGTAGAGCCACAAAATGGCCGTCCATCGAGCGTTAGTCATGTACAGTAAAAACTACAAACATGACCTAAAAAACAATCTCATTTCACTAAAATAAAAATTCCTTACTTAAATAACTAAAATGAAAAGACAAAAAAATCATAGTCTCAATACGTTACTGTCACAAAAAAAAACCATTAAAAAAGACTAGATCGTTAAAATTTAAATTTAAAAATTATACTATACAATCATTACATTACTTAAGTTTCATTTAATAATTATTATAATTATATAATCACAAAATTGCAATGAGATTTTGTATATAATTATATAGACGAGTGATTTTCGATATAATAAATCCTTATTCTACTGCAAGTGGGAAGAGAGAAGGATGAAAATTCGGAGAGGTCACATTTAGAGAGTGAATAATAAATAAATACAAAATTAAAAATATGAAAATAATAATATCGTCCTAGAGTTTAAAGCGTTTTCATTAGTTAATTGTCTTGCAGTTGCAAAAAAATGTAACAAACAAGAAGGCATCATAAATACTGTAGATTGTTTCCTCTAACCATATATGTTTATTAGGATAAACTTTGTACAAGTTATCAAGTAGTTATTTTTGATTTTCGTTTCAATCGCATTTACGATAACAAAGCTATGACAAGAATCTAACATATTTGATATTTCAACATATCTATTGAAATGATTACACATTGTCAGTGTGCACTTAGTTTCGTATATATACCGCACGTTAACGTTTTTTGAAAAATCCGAACACTTTTATATACATATATAGGAGTAACTACAGAATGGCAGTGTTCATTTCCATCACATTGGAAGCACACAAAGCCTTCCGGGTAATGTATAAAACCCTCTTTAATATTTTGTATATGAATGAATGTCTATTGCGTCTCACTCACGCATGTGTCCTATATCAAATAGGCGTCTACAGTTAGTTCTGGACATGTCGTTATCCCTGAGGGTTCGCTTCTTAGGATGTATGATTATTTGTAGTCAAAAAAATCTTTTTTAAACCAACACTAGTTATACACCGACATGAAAGTGAAAATGAAATGTTACAACATATATTTTTTCGTCTAAGAGGGTAAATGTGATTCTTACTCCATTGAAAACAGAACCATTAAGGGGGGTAATTTGGTAAACCAAACTATATATTACCATGCTGACTATATGATGTATAATAGTGATTATACGTTTGAAAAATGGTATAGATTATACTGTTAGATATGTTACTATTTCAAAATGTCTATGAAAAGTAGCAAATAATATCCGGGCCGTACCAAAATGTTTAACATCGAGTCTTATATATATTTTATTACCAATAACATAATTATTAATAATGAAATATCTTATATATGTATATTTTAAAACAAAAGAGACGCCGCACGAGGACCGCTAGATGGACCATATATTCAGATAAAACTAGGCGGAGAAGACATAAGAGAGCGGCGGTAAGAGAAGAAGTAGAGAGGGAATTTAACAAATTATTTATCTCATTATCACTTATAGATTTTTGTAGAGTAACAACATCCACTCCGCGAGGTGCTGCGATTCGGCCGCCCACCCCCTCTCAGTCCGCGCCGGGTCCTCGCCGCTCCGCGGTCCACCACTTCAGCGACAACGGTTCAACGACCATCATTATAATATACAAATTAATACCATATAATTAATATACACGATAATGTACAAACTCAAAATTCCTTTCAATATACATTCATGTACTCTCAAAAGTTGTTACTCGACAGAAAAGAATCATAATATGAAAACACACCGCTTGCTAAAAAATACATCACAAAAAAACAAATAAAAAAAAAGCAAAAAAAAAATCGTACATACCGTAAACCTAACAAACGGACGCCATATTAAAAATATACTTATTACATTATGTATAATTAATATTATTATTCTATACAAAGAATCGGCGGTCACGAACAGGGAGAATTGACGTCCAGAGCAGAGTATTTAAATTATTAATAGTAATATTATTGATTATCGTTAGGAATAGTTAAAAAAAAAACACAAAACAAACACTAAAATATAGTTATTCTTGTATTACAAGCGAATAAATACCTTTTGGTTACCTTGGC
This sequence comes from Mimoniades nurscia nurscia, assembly GCA_018246595.1. NCBI lineage: Eukaryota > Metazoa > Arthropoda > Insecta > Lepidoptera > Hesperiidae > Mimoniades > Mimoniades nurscia. The sequence continues at coordinate 8,548 of DWFO01005602.1, forward strand.
TTACAATCTAACGCGAGCGCGCGGCGAGAGTTGGCTTGTGGCGCGGGCGCCGCGCGCGCGCACCAAACTACTTCGCCACACGCATCGAAATAAATATGAAATAATAAATTAAATTGACCCAACGGTTTGTACACATCACTCAGGACCTGCTTGGTTGGCGGTGCGCCGCCGACCTCCGCCGGTGCACTGCTCAGTGAAGTCCTCCACTACGACAGTTACGTGCGAACACACGGACCGAGTACATCGTTCATATAATATCGATAATGTAACGCTGTGAATATTATATACGAGTCGAGTACTAATTGACCTAAAAGCCACATCGGGTTCAATAATGACAACATTACATACATACAAACATACATACATTATTAAAGTTTAATTAATTATACATTTTAAAAATCTATCCAATATTATTATCTTAGCATGGAAGGTATTTTTATATTATTATTATTATTATAATTACATCAAGTGTTCAAAGCAAAAAAAATAAACAATAATTGGCTACTAATTCAACAATAAATATATTGCAATATTTTTCTCTTCATATATCGTATAACTAATATATATATGTACATAAACGTATACATATATACTATATTGTTAGGAACCAACTGCGACATACAAAAAATCAATATTAGGTATACGTCGTATGCGTCAAACGATGTATTTCATCTATAAAAAGGTTGGATAATTTCATTACTTCAAACAAAAATCACAATGACATGATTAAAATAAAAGTACACCGATACAAAAAATATTAAATTCAATTGGAGCGATGCAGAACGAGGACGTGGTACGTCGCTCGCAACACACCGGTGTCACCAAACGACAACATCGCTTTACTATTATTATCATCATTGCTATTATTATCAACAGAAATATTTAAAGAGCTTCAATTTTTTAATATATCAACTGAACTTACTACCAACCTTTTTAATATACAAAATTCATTCGTCTATTGGAACCATGATCAATAATAAATAATTACTATAATATATATGTATATATATCGGCAACGGATACGCGCTCGCATGTCTACCAATTCCAACACGCAGCGCACTCCAACATACACACCAACAGCGCATCGACGGCTCGCGCATGTGGGCTCGCGACACACACAATATATATGTTCACATTTCGACCTATATATAGAACGCACTCATTACTGTATATTGTTCATTGATATTAATGATAACATGGGTTAAAAAGATATATACTCAGGTTGACAGATAAACAAATGTATTCGGTGGCTTATAATTACATACGTGATAGGTATCGGTATGTATAATACGAAGCAGACGAAGCTTCTAGAACGAATAGAACCGTCCCTCTCGGTGCACGTTCTGGCGCGCGAAGTGATGGTACAGCGCGGCGACGTCACGACACGCGGGCGGCGCGCGCGGCGGGGCGGCGGGATGGGGGGGGGGGGGGCGCTACGCACATTGCTTTGACGAAACTAAATATATTGTACATAATGCTGAATAATTCGATTGCAATGTATTTTCATGATCATATGGAATTCAATACATTAATTAAACATTCTTAAGCTGGTACGCGCTTTGCCAACGGTAAACATAAAAAAAGAAATAGACAGCATTTATACTAATCTCCTTCCCCCCCTCCCTCCCTCCAACTCAGGTAAACTCCTATGGAACCAGCGTTCCATAGGACAGCTCCAATCATAATATCCTCTTGTCAAGGCGTGACACTGGCAGTACCGTCCCCGCGCCCCGCCGCCCGCCGCAAGAGCATTAGATACTTAGTTCATAAGAAAAATAAACGTATAGATTAAAGAACAATGCATACATCGCGTTCGCAGCGTCTGGTAACATACTGTGTCACGTGTCATATACATATGTATAAACAAACGAG
>DWFO01005603.1:0-10419 GCA_018246595.1 Mimoniades nurscia nurscia
GTATATTTGTGTATCGTCACAAAATCGTTAGTACCCAATCTTGTACATATTGTATTAAAATCTTTATTACACCCCGGGTTTACATCATCATTTGCTTAATGTGAAAACTTATTAACCATTCGACTTAGCCTGAAACATATAACATGTATGTAAAAATGTATTTTGTCACTAATTTGTGTACAAGGAATGTCATGTAATCTAAAGTTGAAAACATATTAATGTGAAATTATTTGCGAAATACTAGTTTGTTGATGGTAAATTGTTTTTTAAAACCGTCATACATATATAAAATCACAATTATATTATAACGATTTATTTTATTACATAGATGTGATAATAAAGCCATTATTTGTGGTTATTTTCACCACAATTTTCTTGACGGCTTGATGATTTTTTCAAGTGAAGATAGTAGAAAATGAATAAAAACGCACAGATGTCGGTTGAGAATAAAAAAATGTAGTAAACTTTCCACTGTGGTACACATTTGCATCACCAGGTGGTGTATGTAGTAAAGAATTATATTTAATTCTTATTTTGATATATATTACAACAGAAGTAACAAACAAATACAGCTGTTGTAACTGCTGCCTTCCATAGACACGTGCAACCAACCACTGACCTGCAAACAGGACTAGAAATAGGACTCAATTTAGTTTGGTTGTACATGTTAGTGTGTGTATGCAGTTAGTATCTGTCCTATATAAAGTTGGTTATAGACATATTATGAGGTCTGAGATTGTCGGCTGTAGTACTTATGTGGACACAATCATACCATGTAAACTGAAGTTTTACACTAGCATTCTGTATGTTACATTAACAATTGCTTCGTTATAGAAATAGTTGTAGCAATGGTGCTTTCCTTGAAGAACCATATGTCACGTTATGTGTTTTGCTGTCTATGTCGTAATTCCATCTTTTGACATGTTTATATAATTTTTCTCAGTAGCACTAGTTTTCCACCTATTCTGGCTGTTTGTAATTTTGAATTTAAAAACCTGATGTGAAATTTAATATCATGTTCTGATTTTGAAAATATGTAGGTAGTTCAATGCGAAGACTATGATTTTAGCATTTTTATTCTCAGAGGATAGCTATTTTTAACTTTGCAATGACTTAAGCATAGATTATGACAGTTCCGGGCATAACTGTTAAGTAATGCTCAATAGCATGATGAGTTAGATATGTCATTAATTGATTTCCAGAATGTTTTACAAATTGAAATCGAAGTCGTATTAATAAAAAAAAATAGAACAACTCAAGTTTTAATGTTTTTCTTTCACATCAAGTTGTGTCTGAAGCAATCATGAGAATGAAACAATTATGTAATATTTTTTTTGATTAATATTCCAAGCATTGGGCTAATTTTATGGATTATTGTATTAGAACTATGTTCTATAAAAAAGGTATGAGCTAGCCGAGCTGCATGCTTGACTCGTTAAGGGACAAAATGGAAGGTGACTTTTTGGGTGTTATGTAATTTATCATAGCAAAGTAACACTTTTTCACTGGTTGTAACCGCAACTGCTCATCAAGAAGTCCTGGTTTCACATCTTGGTTCATAGACACATAAAATTCCCAGTACTAGCTCGGAGTTTGCACCCAGTGCATGGCAATAGGCTCATCACCTATACTATGCTGGTTAGTTAGTTAAGATGCTAGACATGCTAGTTATATTAAGGATATACATTTTCTTAGTTTGTACATTAGAATTGAACTGTAGTGAGCTGTATAACTGTTTTATTAAAGGTATTTACATTTTATAGATACTGTCATTATTATAAAGTGATTTTTTTAAATTTGTTATTGACATTATGAAGTGTAAAATGTTTAGGGATTTTATTATTTTATGTAGATAGTTATTGTTAAATCTCCTTTTTGAGTATCAAGTGCCATTCCATTAGCTAATTAATAATTTGTTTATTGTAGGCACTTTATTTACTACAAATATATGTTTAATGTTTTATTAATAAATAACTTGTATAATTTATGGATATTTATTTAATACAGTATGCACCCACTATCTGACGATTGTGAGCGAGCTAATATTTTATATTCACTATTTATTTCTATTTGATTGCCTTGATGGTCGTGGTAGGTTGGGGACTATTGGATAGTTCTAAATTAGATTTTCTACTTGTGACCCGGAATCTGGTTATGTGCCCGGCGGTGCATGACAATAGACTCATTACCTATCCTTTAGTCAATCGTAAACGTAACTGGTAAAACGTTGGAGAGTACCACACTCCTCTACCTACCTTTTAACGATTGCTGGCTAGATGTTACTTTAGTATTCAAAACGATAAGAATAGAGATATTTGGCACTCTGTGCTCTCTGCCTACCCCGCAAGGGACCCGGCGTGAAGATATGTATGTATGTATGTATTCAAAATTCGCTACCTAGCCTAGTCTCAAAACAAGATAAATTTACTTAAAACGTCCATGACAGGGAAATCAAGGCTAGTGAAAATAGTTAAGAGGTAATTATTGAACATTTCCTTTATATTGAACAATGATTTCAATCCAAAAGCAAATTTTGTTTAATATATACATTTAGATACATACAGAATTTTAAGTGTGTTTGCAACTTTGCAACAATAACCTGGAGAGCCTATCAATTAATCAATGTGACAGTTATGCATATGCGTGTACGATGTTGCTATAGAATATATTTTACCATATTTCGCGGGCGTCAATTAGGATTTTTAAATTTATTTGCAGAAAAGATATTTTCTTGTCATATACTTTTTGGATATACCTACTACTGAAATGTAGTTCAATATTTACACTTAAAACAATAAATTATTTAATGGGACGTGTTTGTAATAATTTGCTAAATAAGGGAAATTAATGCGACCACATTATTACTTTCTAACTGTTATCTTTAGATTTGATATACGCATCAGATTTTTCTTAGGATTTACTGTAATGTAGAAATTCTAGCATAATGGCCTCTGGATGTTTTATGTTCTTATCTTACGTCTCCAATATTTTTTCATTTCAATCTCTTGTTAATAGTCATTATAAAATGATGACTGTGACAATTATTGTTTTTTTGACAAAAGTTTGCGATCTACCACTATATAAATAATTAGAATTTTTCATATTATTGTAAAATACCACCGGTGTGAACTGTTCACGTCATTGATTTTATTATATTAATCATACTGGTAAATTAAATTACTGCGTGTGGCAACACTGACACCTACGCCGTCAAATATATCGAACGCCTCTACGTTTTGCTGCGGCCGATAGTCCCAGCGCGATATGAAGCTGTACTGAGCTCAGTATTGTTGTATTTGCGACGGGTCGGTATCGTATTCGTGTTACGGCACCTGATAAAATGAATCCAGTGTTATGTTTAGTGATGAAATAACAATGAGACTTGAAACCATCCGTAGTGCAGTGCAGTGAAGTTGTGACCAGTGCGCTTGGTGCTGATTTAAAATGACCGAGAAAAATAAATCCGAAAAGATGACTAATGCATCGAAACCTGTTCCCATGAAACTTTTTGCCGCCTGGGAAGTGGACAGGACGCCTTCCAACTGCATCCCAAGGTGAGATCAGTGGTAACTGCGTGTTTGTTCATTGTTGTAAGCCGATGTTTAAGTTAGGAATTCGTCTTGGTTTCGCATCGGTTTCGCGTGTATACGCGTGGTGCGCCCGACACAGTGATATTGCTTTATTATTCGCTGTTTTTCCACACACTCAGCGTTTCATTACTAATATTTTTGTGCGATTATCTAGTCGCTGCGGCAACATTCACTTCCTATCGGAATAGTTTGACCGGTTGCCGGCATAGTTAACATTATCACTTATAAAGTGTCATGTGTATACGCTCTTAGCATGAATTGTGCTATTATTTTGGTATACATTCGAATCCAAAAAACTCGTACATCGACGCACAAATATATTTAAATAGATAGTTAACGTTAAAGAAGGTTTACGATTTGTTTTTAATTTACTAAAAATATCACAAGGCTTATCTTTATTGTTTATAATTACACATTATTTGTTTAACATATAAATGCATTATCCAATTATATAGGTACTTATACTCAAGGTGAAGATGACTTGAGAGTTAATGAACTCTATAATGATTTATTGTTTTGTTAATCATTATATTATTTGAACAAAATGTGTTTGTTATAATCACTTAGATAATGCATAGACAACTGGAATAATACCTATATCCATACAAGTATGAAATAGGCCTAGTATCTACTTGTGCCAGTATCTTCTTTTATTTACAGAAACATGTTATCATAATATGTTCTACTAGGGATGGTTATATTTGTTTGTATGAGTATTATAATTATAAGGTTTTAAATATTGTGTTGAATATGATAGCTGTCTGCAATGTTTACCCTTATAGACTTAGTTATACACAAATATGTCTTGGAACATTTTCACACCTGACCACCTGATCCTAAATTAAGCAACTTGTATTTTAATTAGAAAATTGCATATCAGAATATATATCTAAAAATGTTCCCTAAAGTCTGTCAACCTGTCCATGGCCAGTGTGGTAGACTATGGCCTTAACCTTCTTAATGTGAAAGGAAACTGATGTTCCAACAGTGGGAAGATAGAAGGGTCAGAAAAAAAAGGATATTTTTTATATGTAGGCATGGAATAAATACTTGTGTTCATCATACAAGTATTTATTCTGTGTAGGAATTATACCCATGACCCCTGGTACATATTAGCCAGGATTGCTAGCCGCTGTACCAATGGGACATTAAAAAAAACTTTCATTTGTATTACAACCAATGCTTTTTAAATTATAATTGTACCTCACCCAATTAAATTTTAATTATAATTATGAGTACCTAATTCTATATTAAACATGCAATATTTCATAGTGAAAACTTTTGTCCATGCTGTGAATGATTTTGTGTCCACTATTGTGTAAGAGTTGCAGCTACAATTTCCGTATAACAGTTTAATGTCAATACAGCAAGAAACCAGCAGTCAGCAGACAGGTGGACAGTGGCATAGATTTTGTTCGGGACTGTTGTAAAATGACTAGTTAATGTAACAGTAACTACATTCCTCTGCCTACCTCTTCGAGGATTACAGGCGTGAAGTGACTTACTTATTTTTATGTAACAGAAAATGTAATATTAGACCTGTAATTTCTGATGAGGTAACTGGGGGAGTGTAGTAAACTCTCATGTTTCACCAGTTACTTTACACATATTGGAATTTCATTATTGCAATGTTATTAGAGAAAAATAGGTGAATTAACACTACATTTTTACCATTTGTACATATAACCATTTCCTGGGAACCGATTTATGAACATTGATGAAATATCTGAACTTCTTTTACATATTTTATTATCCTTCAGTGTACAATCGGTGAGGATGAGAAAAATTCTTTGACATGTAGATTTTTTATTAATGTACAAGAATCCCTCTAGTAGTTACTTCTTATTATATACACATTTTATTTAAACAACACCTATAACATGACATTCTGAGGGAAGCTATCTATTCAATGCTGAAAGCCATATAGAGATCTAGTATTTAATATTCAGACACATGATGCAATGTTTTGATATTTAAAGCAGTGGATTATGTATAATAAATTTTACCTTCGCTTAAATAGCGCAGCGTTTGTATGCGAATCTGATATGTTTAAGTAAATAGTTTTATTGTGACGTATTTCGGATTGGGAAGCCTTTCGGAGTAAAAGCGATTTGCGGCGCATCGTGAACCCCTCATTCTCCATTGTTATATCAGCACGCCGCGTGGCTTACGGTGTAGGCCGATAACATCGTATGCCAAGTATGTCTATGTTTACAGAATTGACTTGATATCATTATCGATTGAACGTTCCCTAACTCTAATTAACATAATATATTTAATTAACATGATATAACATAACATAATATGTACATTAAGAAAACCCCAACTATTCTATATCGCGGGTAAAGTGCTTGCTGTTCTAAACTGCATAATTTTATTAAAAATTCGCGGTACTAAAAATAATGCAACTTTATATTTAAACAGACAGGACTGCGGGTGAACTATGAATTTCTAAGTACATTCTTATGCATAAACATATTTTACATTTACTATCTATTAGTCCCACATTAAAAACTCTTTCTCGTTGAATTTGAATATTTTGCCGGAATTAATCGCTTGATTTCCGGCTTCGTAGTCAGCCTCACTAATCCCTACTCAAACGGGACAGTTTAATTCGAACTTTGGTCCACGTAAAAGATAATAATTGAGTTTCGTTTCGTATTTGTGTTAAGAGCACGCCCGTGTCATTTATGTACGTACATTATTTATCTGGCGTCTGTACAAGGATAAGGAATGAGATTTATTTTCAATAGTTGTCTCCTTCACTTCTTACCATGAGCTTTTTTGAGGCCGACTTTGGAATCAGGTGGCTGCGTGTGTTGGTGTCCCTAAGAAACATGTTAGTTTGTCGATTTTGAGACTACGATGGACGGATTGGCGCAGGGCGCGTCGAACGTCCAATCGTTTTTTGAAGTGCGTCGGAAAATATTAATGATGTAATGAAAAAAAAAAACCAATTTATTTCATGTTTTTGACTGTGATGTATTTTACAGCAATTAAATGGTTTAGGGGGACAATATTTACGTAGTTCCAGCAATCTTTATTTTGTATGTATGAAGTCGAAATGACAGCCATGTGACAGTATTGAGAAAAGGGCACTCTCGGTTGACCACTCCTCGGTTGTTGCGAATGTCCATAGGCGACCACCTAGCATCAAGTGCCCCATCAGCCTTTTTCTCAGGTTGAATAAATAAAAAAAGCTCTATTGATGCAGATTTCAGTCGCCAACTCCTTGGCTCTGGCGTTCAAATCGCAGCAAACGCTAATGTCTTCACAAAGTCATAATCGAGTGTATTACACTCCTCTGTCAACCTCTTCGGAGATTACAGTCGTGATGTTACGTTCTTCGAGGCACGCAAGAGTGGACGACGTTGATACACGTATATGTTTAGTAGTCTGAATCTCCCGGAATATAAATGACCCACGGTCAGTTTGTAAGTTCGCACATTGCTTTATTTGGTATCTTCTTTTTCCCGTTTCGCATTAATCTCAGATTTATACATTCATATGTATATGTATATATACATGTATATGTATATATACATGTATATGTAGTCCTTTTAAAGCTTGGCTTAGTCACTTTGTGTGTGGGAGTGTCTTAGTCATCAATTAGTTGCGTTGTTGTGTATATTATTATTATTATGATAGGTCCGTAGGTCCACTGGTTAGAGTGGTGGTTAGTGCACGTGACTATTGAGTCGGGGGTTGTAGTTTTTATACCCCAACAAAACATAATATATTATGTTGGGTCAGTGTGATGTGATATTTGTTGTCTGAGTGTAAAAAACTATATGTACATTTATAATTATATGTACATCTTATATACATATGTATGTACGTAGTTCATATTATCATAGTATCAGATTATAATAGGACAGCCTCACACACACACACAGAGAACAGATGGCCCCGCGTGATGTTCAGTCATTATTATTATTATTATTGAGACTTTCACATTGTGTAAATCCTCGTATACAGCATTGAATGTTCCTGCCACAAGATCGCTCCAATCGTCTTCATGACTTGTCGCGTGTGAGTGCAGCGAATCGTAGCTGTTAAATGGCTTATCCACTGACCGCTATTATTTTATATCAGTTGGTCATTTTCAAGTTCTCAATGCACATACCAATGGACCACGATGTGATAAAGGATATGGACTCCACTATGTACTTCGTTGACTATCTCCGTCGGGAAAGCTAATATTTTAGTTGGATTAACAAAAAAAACAATTCACTATATTCGGCAGAGAATTAGCGTAACCGAAAATTAATATAGCGAATGACAAATAAATGGACATAGGGATATAAAAGGGAGCTGAGAAACCGGTAATCATTAGTAGCAGAATTATTGTGAATATTGGCTCAACTCAAGCGATGATAGATCGTAGGTATCCCTCCCATAGACGGCGGGCGGGCGAGCTGGGCGCCAGATTGACACACAATGGGCGCGATAACTTCTTTGCGTCACCCGTGCACTTCACACATACGTTTTGTTATTTATTTGTGACGCGCTTGCGTCAATTATTCTAAGCGTTTATATAACGTGAGAAAATATGAGGGGGAGTTAGAGTACTGGCCGACGGAGCCAGCTGGGGGCGTCAGTGGTTCCCATGACCGCGTGGCACCGCATGGCAGTGACGGACGTTGAAAACGTACGCTTGGTCTGTAAGGGTGGAGATTCTGGGCACTGGATGCTTTATGTTTGCCTTCGTAAGGATCTCACATTTCGACAATAATAGTAAAAGAGTACAAGTTTTTTGAAGTTGATGCATATAAATTATTCTCGTTAATTATAACATCGTCTGTAATCCCTGCAGATGTAGGCGGAGGAGTGTAGTACACTCCCACGTTTGACCAGTTACATTACAGGTCCCATCACGGAATAGGCGGTGAGGTAATTATCAATACACCGAGCACAAATCTAGACCTCGATCGACTATTACTAAGTTTAGAAGTTCAAATAGTACTCGACCTGGGGATCGAATTCAGGAACTGTCGATCAGTTGTTGCGCATGCCACTACTCGACCAACGAGGCAGTTATTAAATTAAAATTACTTGGCGACAATTCGCTAATGGTGTCGGGTAGAACTTTACGTGAATACCTCATACGCGCCCATACAGAGCACGCATATGTTAACAATATTTAAAGTTTACAAAACCAATACGTCCTATTATTATCAACACGAGATTTGCCCCCATACGTACCCGTCGTTAGAGTTGTGAAAACATTCAGTTGAAAAGTTAAGTTCTAACATAATCGAATAGTTCACTGCATCCATTGATTTTTTACACAACCGTTTGTGTTAGCTCCGACTTTGTACGCATGAATATATTATTATTCATAATAATATGATGTACATATAAATTTATCGCATACCTGTAAACATGACGAGTCGGTATTAAGTGACCGTTCAATCCGAGCACTGCGCTAATGAACAGTGAACGACGAGGAAAAGTGAATGAACAATGAACTGTTCAATACGAATGTCGCACGACTCGCCCGTTTCTGCATTTGGAACTACATAAATAATTTTTTTTTTTGTGTTTCAATCCATTGAAACTTTCAATAGGTTCACCCTCTATTCCATAGGACGTATAAACATAATAGGGGAGACGTCGGAGTATTACACTCTTCAGTGGGAATATTTGTAATGTTATTATTATTACGCGTCACACTAGGGTCCCACACGGGGTGGGCAGCGAGCACCGACTGCCGAGTATCTACTAGTTATGTAACGAATGTCATTTTTTGAACATTCGCGAATGCGAATATCCGTTACCGACATTCGTGAATGCGAATGCGAATATTCCATTTTTTGTAGAAAATTTCATTGAAGAATTTATATTTTTTTCTTTACATTGCATTACTTATAATGTATATTTTTTTTCTTATAATTTCTAATGAAAATTTAATTGTTAAATTCGATCGCCCAAAATAAAGTAAATAAACAAATAATAAAGTGAAAACTGATCATATTCTTACGAGGTTATTTTTTCTTGTATTAAAAAAACGTAAGAAATTCGGGAATACGAATGCGAATGCGAATATTCGCTACGTCACTAGCATCTACGAGTACATCCTTTTATATATAGAGATCATGAATAAATAATAACAATATTTATGTTTTCTTTATTGTACACCATAGCAGACTTAATAAAGTGCATACTTAGTAACTAATGGCATTCTCCACCGGTGTCAACCCACGGTGAATAGTAAAAATATAAAAAATATCGACGGGGCGTTCAAAAAAAAAAGAACAAATCTTTCATGTTAATATCTCAAAATTACATGAATATTTTTTTTTAGCAATAGGCTCGCGTTTGACATCTGAATCACCTGTTAGAAAGTAGATGTAGCCTAGGATATTACACTTTTGCCTAGGAAGTGCCTATTCGCTCTTGTGTTGAATAAAATATAGCCACGAGACACGCCCTTAGCTGTGTGTAGGCTAAAAGTAAACTATTTCCTCACATAATGTTTTCGTTCTTGTTTTCAACTGTAAGGAATCGTAATGTACATATTCATTATTAAATAACTTGTTATTATTATTTCATTATGTAATAACTGGGAGTGAAAATAAATAACTGATGATACGTGGGAGTGTACTACACTCCTCTGCCTGCCTCTTTGGGGATTACAGGCGTGATGTTACGTAAGTGATAATAAACGTAGTCATTTCAATAAGTCTTGTTTACTTTCCTGTTGATACAGTGGCCTGGGATTATTGACATCTAATTGGGTCACTACGATAGCCATTTTGCTTATGTGCATGTATGTATGTACTTGTAATTACATTCAAGTTTGTTTATTAGCGTACAAATTTTTCTT
>DWFO01005604.1:0-10419 GCA_018246595.1 Mimoniades nurscia nurscia
CTCTGGCCGCGCGCCACGTTCTCCACCTTGCGCAGCTTGTCCATCGCGCAGAACGGCGCCAGGTCCAGCACCGTCGGGAACTCCACGTGTTTCGACATCTTGCGGAACATGCAGCGCGGCCCCAGCTGGAACCGCTTCAGGTGCAGGATGAGCACGGCCGGCGGGCTGGACACGAGGAACCGCTTGGTCGCGTTCGTGTACACGGTCTTGCCGTCCTTGCCGTTGAGGCGCTCGGTGCACGTCTCGCAGCCGACCTTGTTGTTGCCCGTGAGCAGCTCGAGCGCGGTGAACTGGCTGAGGCACGACTGCACGCTGCACTCGTCGTCGTCGCACACGTATCGCGGCGAGAGCGGGCTCTGGCGCGAGAACGACATGATATCCCTCGGGATGTGCTTCTCCAGTTCTATGGAGTAAATCGAGGATCGCGTTGTAGAGGACGGCGCCCCCGAGGGTTCCTCCAACGGCGCAGGCTCCGGCGGACTGTCCGGGCCCACCGGGGACGGATAAGTGGGCTTCGACTTTATGTCGGTCATGTCAAGTTTTAGCTTGTCCAATTTGTTCGCGACTTCTTGATGATTATTGAGATCGTTATATAAGGAGTCCTGCGAACCGTGATGATTATATTCGGAGTTGACCAGTACTTCCTTGGAACTGGAGGCTCCCATATCACGAGAACTGATGTTATTAGTATACTCCGGAGCGAACGATATCCTAGAAACCGGTCTGACGTCCTCGTTCTTATACGGCGACAGTTTACTGTGCTGCGGACTCGAGAGATCTAGGTTAATTTCGCTCGAGAGCGAGCTATGACTGCCCAACTCCTTGCCATTGATAGGAGAATCGACATTATCGACGGTCTCAGTCGAATTGTGCTTAGTGGCCTCCGGGCTGGCCACGCCGGAGTCCGGATTAGACAAGTTCTCGAGGGAGACGAGAGGCTTATAGTCGAGCGGGACGGCGGCGGCGACGGAGGTGTCCGCGAACTCCGCCTTGTCCTTGTCGGTGGTCTCGGGGGTGTCGTCGCTCTTCTCCTTGTCCAAGTCGACGGGGCTGGTGCGGATGGAGTCCGAGCTGATGACCTTCTCCGAGTTGTAGCCGGACTCCATGTGGTAGGCGGCGAAGTTGGCGGCCGTGTGCGCCAGCGCCTGCGCGGCGGCGGCGGCGCGCGGCGCGTCCTCCACGTTGTCCTCCACGTCGGCGTCCGACTGCTCGGAGGACGACTTGCCGTCCTCCTTGGCGCCGTTGGCTTCCGCCGCTCGCTCCTTCGGGCTGGTACCTGAAAATGGCGAGGGGCGTTAATATCGAACGGCGGTGACCTAGCGGTTTAAATTTAGGCCTTCAGCTCTGAGAAACTGGTGATCGAATGTAGCACGCGGCCGACTGTACAAATTTATGTGTATAAATATTAAACGAATCTATAATAAAGAAGAAAAGTCATGAAATTGACCCCCAAGAGAGGAATGCTGCGGGGAGAATCGTTGTCGAAGACATGAAATCTATCTACATTCGATTAGTGGTCAAGCGACTGCTCAGTCTTGGCATTCGTTATAATAATAAGAAAATATCTAACATGCTTTACGTGAAGACAGAAGTCTCGCTCTTTCCCCCGTTTCTCTAATGTTGTACTGATTAAAAATACGCTGCATAATAAATAATGGGGGAATCAAGGGAATACCTGCCTGCTGAATATAATGACATCGATCCCGCTCAGGATAAATATTTTTGTGATGAGCACTACCATATGACGTTTGTATCGTGAAAAAAAGTATTGTACTATTATGTATTTATGTGTATATATGAAGTTTATTAGCCCTTTGGTTACCATACCACAGCACAGGCACTGCTTACTTTGGGATCAGGTGACAGTATGTGAAGATGTTCCAAGATATTTATTATTATTAGCTAAGCTTGCAACAAAAGAACATTCTAGTCTACACGTTACACATGCAAAGTACCACCTTTGTTCTTACGCGCTGCCTTTTTCGCGGCTATCCTCTCCTTTTTCAGCTGGTGTTTAGACGCTTTGTTGTCTTCGGGCGAATTGTACGCATTCTCCTCTGAAAACGTGTTGGGTTTTGTTTTAACAAATATTTTTCGCCTCAGTGCTCTTACCCAAAGGCTCGTGGTTCATACACCTTCAATATTAAGTGGAAAGCGACATTTAGTCAAAACGTGTCGTCAGCTTACAATAAAATATAAAGATACACATAGATATAGGTAAATATTAATGACATGAATGTTGATTGATAAGATTTCAAATGTCTATTTATATCACTGTAATTCTAGCTATCAATAGACCATACGATGTCAAGAGTAATAAAGAACAATTTTTAGACTTTTTTTATATTTAACCTGACAAGCAAATAGGTCACCTGAAGAAAACAGCGTTGTAACATAGTACCGTCGTTTAGCACAGGATAATATAGCTTGTAACTACTTTGATAAAAAATCATTTGCTAAAACAATTTGGGCCCCTCCGTAGATATGGTTCCTATAGATGCTGCTGTAACTTATTAAAAAAACAAATCAGTGGTCATTTCCCTGTCATTACTATTTACTCCAAGGCTCTAATTCAAATAAATAGAACAGACAAAAACATAACACATACAACATATCTATAAACAATGGAATATTAAAATAGGTAACACACAACAAACGAGCAATTTAATATATTTTCTAACACAAACATATCAAACAATAATAAAAAAAATTGCTTAAAAACTGAAAGCTGATATGCATAGCCAATAACTTCACACTAATTTATTCTTTAACACAAACTTTGTCAATAGCAAGTATGAGATAAAAAAAGGGTAAACTGAATGACTTTGTACCATTAGGTGTTTTCCTCCGGACGACGGCGGGGGGCTGCGGCCGGCACGCGGCCACCGGCAGCGACAGGTCGAGGAAGTACTCCGTGCGGTCGGACTGGTGGAAGCACTCCTGGCACTCCAGCGTCGACACGAGAAACCCGCGGAACACCTGGAAACAGTTGCCTTGTCTATTAACTAAGTACCTAACTATAATGACATAATTGCAAGATACGGAAATTTCAAAGACTGCAACATTGGTAGGCGGAGTCAGGTGGCGAGAGAGAAAGCACATATCTCGCAAGTACCAACTTGATTTCCGCATATTAAATCTTGACTGCCTAGTAGGTTGAGTGGTAGAGTGCAACTGCTCATCGAGAGGTTCAAATCCGAGGTCAGGTACCATTGGATTTTCCTAACTACAATTTCTAAAGTGGCTCAATATCTAGATTTGTATCCAGTGGATGGCAATATGTTCACCCGCTATTCTATTTTGGGCATAAAGGCAACTGGTGAAATATGGAATATTGTACTACACTCTTCTCGCCTATCTCTTCACGGAAGAATGAATTAGCAAGTAAAAGCTTGTCATCATCATCATCATCACCGTATTATTTTACTGTTCCTTGGTTCCTTACAATTCCCCATAGTCTGCTATGCTGGCCAAGTGTGGGTTTACAGACATCTTGTAATTGAATATAATATAAAATGAAAACACTCTTACTAATACATTCATACAATACTTGTTTAAATATTAAAAGTAGTACTAACCTGTTCAGGCCTCAACATTGTATCTGAAGCCTGCTGTCCATAGAACTTGACTTTCTGCTTCACCTCGCCGTCCACAGTCAGCGGATCAATCTTAGGACTCACACTGAAACTCTGCAGAATTACAGACTGATAACGACGGAGATCCTCAGATCTGGAATGAAGACAGGTGAACATTGGATTTGTGTGAAATTAAGCTTCAGCTCATTAAAATGATAGCATCATATTGGGCGAGACTGTTTTTGACTCGTAGAGGTGTTGAGGGAAGTTGGTGGGAAGGTGCTAGAGGTGTTGGGGGTAGGTAGTGGAGGTGTTGGTGTGGGGTATTGGAAGGGATTATATGTATTCTCCCTAAGGGATCCCTAACCTGTGGTAATGTGTATTTTAATGATTGAATTTATTAAACTCCAAGATGATTCAAAAAATTTACAACTATTAATTAATATGTAGATATTGACATTCAAATCAACTCACAATTCAATAGTAGTATTACTAGCTTAAATGTTAATAAGTGATCCCTAAGATTGTAAGCCCTTTCTTATGAGTAGAAAAAAATTATGATTCTCTACAATTTGTATATTAGATTACAGTTATCATTGGGTTGCATTATTATTGGACCATCTCAAAAGTTTCTCAATTGTTTTCTTATACATTCCTGCAGTTTAATGTGATTGTGTATATAGTAAAAAATCACTTAGTGTAAATAGGCCATTCCGTGGAGAGCTTAGTTACATTTAGTCTGTATTGAACATTTTCAGTCATAATGAACAAAGTTGCAGTGGAAACTACAATGAAGATGAATATATTCTACTTTTTTTAAATAAATCATACCTCATTAGTTGAATGGTTAATGGTTACAAGCATGAATGCTTATCTTAGAGGTCCTGGTTCAAATCCCCTGTTTAGTACTTTTTAATTTTTCTAATTAAAATGTCCAGTAGAGGCTCAGAGTTTGGATTCGTGACCAATGTATGACAATAGGCTAACTCCATATTCCACAGAGAGATGTAATTGTAAAAATGTTATGAATATACTATATTCCACTGCCTACCTCTTTGAGAAACACAGGTCCATAATTACATTTTTATTTTACTTTTTCTATGTTATTAGTATTTGTATCTATGTGTACTGATTTTAACATTATTATTGTAGGTAAAATAAATACTGCAAACATTTTGTTTTTGCACTTGACATAATGTGTACATCTAACTTTAATTTTTAGTATTCTCCAAGACTTGATTAGTAGTCAATGTCACTAGGCATTAAATGCGATCTTTGTTTCGTCTCATTGGTGTACAATAAAGAATATAATAATATGAATACCTACATGTTGTTGTATTATATGGATTAGAATGAGCATACATTTAACTAGTATTAGTGAAGGCGTAATTTTAAATGAGATATTAACTTAAATTAACATTTACTGATATTATGGATAGAATGTTTAACATAATGTACATTTAATGCCAAAAAAAATTATACACTGCATTTATTTTAATAGATTCTTTCACTAGAATGGTTACTCAGGCACCATAAAAAAATAACCTTAACCTATGGACAGTCACATTGATTTTACATGAATAATATTGATATTTCTATTACATAGTCATGAGGAACGTTTGTGCCCAGACTATACAGAAATATATCGATGACGTAAATTAACCTGTTAAGGTTCTAATAAAATTTTATACATACATAAACACATCTTCACGCCAAGTCCCTCACGGGGTAGGCAGTGGGCACCGAGTGCCTTATATTTCTATCCTATAATACAGGAATTTATAACATTTTATAATTTTTATATAAAAAAAGACATTTCCAGTGGGTGAGAATGGTACAACTCCTACAATCCCCTACATCACCTTCCATCTGCCTAACTAAAAATAGTAAGATTCTATTCTGATCTTGACCCTCTCCTAAGTGATGATCTGGTGAAATATTTCATTACAATTCACTGTCTAAAAGACACAAAATCACAATATTACACTTTATGGAGGGCAACATAAACTGCTAAAATAAAACCATTATGTACACACATATACCTACCATAATTGTCATGGGACATCTGAACCTTTTTTCCTAAGTTATGTTTAACACGAGCGTCACTAACCTGACTGCTTCTAGCAAATGCCGCAACAACTCATGGGAGTCATGTTGATCACCACCACTGAATTGGGGTAATTTGGTCACTAGGGAATTGAGAAGTTTTCTTGGTGTGTACACACCACCTTCACCTGAAATAGGTTGACAATTTTATCAATATGAAGTATAAATACATACATACAGAGGGTGCATGAAAGGAGACTCCGCTAGTGGCTTCTTTGTCTCATAAAGTATGTATATATACTGCCCCGCACACCGTGAACATTGCGACTAATCGTTTCACCATGACGGCTGATCACTCACGATCACCTATCGACTCAACGAAGAAGAAGAAGATAAATAGTAAAACTTAAAATTTTGTAAGGAGCTTAATTCACGAATAACACTTAAGTGTGAGTCAGCCAGCCAGATAACCACAATTACTTGACCAACAGCTCAATGCATAGATAGGCAGATTGAAAGGTTACAAGATTAAAAAAGAAAAATAATATAACTGCTGTTTGAGTGAATTCACAGCCTGTCTGTGAAAATCCTCAACTAAGTATGCTATAATAGAACTGACAAGGGAAGCAAGACATTAAAAAATATCCCAGCTTTGCCACTATGTTTATATTGGAATATGTACCCACATGGTAATGTGTACATTTGAACTCTATGCAACATCAAATTAAATAACAGTTTTGATCGCTTACACTTCCAACATAAGTCTTTAGATACAAATTAATGGGACATTATATGAAAATTGTCATGATTTAATCATCTTGCACTGACCCCAATTTCATAATACGGAATTGAAGTAATAGAGCTTTACAATTGGCAGAATTCCAATAACAGCAAAACATGATTATGATTCACGATAAAAACATATTAATATCAATTGGCTTAACAAGTGTGCCTTAACAATACACTTCACAACATCACTTTGCAACCATATATTTGTGTCATTCAAACATAGCACTTTTAGTATCATAGGGTTGAAACATTTTCAACTTAAAGTTAGGAAAGAGTAGCTTTAATTAATTATAATATTAGTCAGCCTCACAAAATGATTATATGAATTTCACTTCACTAAATATTCTAAATAATACAATTGTATGAAGTGACAATTTATGAATAAAATAATGCTACAAAAGTTATATTCCGTTAGTATCAGTTCAAAATATCTTATAAACATGTGTACACAAGGCCATTTATTCAGTAAAATAATTAACAACAATAACATTAATAGAACGCAGGTAAAGTCAGAAGAATAGCTTTTATTGATCCCAACTAAACCAACAAGATATATAATGTAGCTTTCGAATTTGTCTCAATCTCAGTACCTATGTAAATTGTCTGTGAACATTTACAACTTTCCAAAGAAACATTGGCGGGGTAATGTGGGTCACGGATATTATTAGCGTAACCTAAATTTATACAGACAAAAACTATCCATCCGCATGCTGGTACCATTTGGTTTCCTTTCTTACAGCTAACAGATAGATAACCTTGGACAATGAATCATGGCTCTTTGTTGTTTTCGTAATAAGACAAATTTTAACTTTAAAAAATATCAGATCAGATTTTAAAATATGAAGTGTTTATTTGTGTTTACTAATGATATTTATAATATAATTTATAATTAATATTTATAATATCAACAATATAAGTCCAATATAATAGAACAAAAACCGCTTTACATATTTAATTAGAGTTTTTATATTCTAAATATGCTTCTATTGTTAGCAAATAATTCATTAAATGTTATTTATACATTGAATATACTAACATATCTTAATGACATAAACTGCATCAATTTTGATTCTAATTTTACAATTGGAAATTTATGAATGTTCACTTCATAATCAACAATAATGTTCCCTATGTTCAATTTGTAATGATATCTTTGAAATGTTTTAGAGAGATTGATTCAATTTGCTTAATTTTAATCATGTTTTAGTTGTATTAGGTCTAGCACAGGATACAAAATTTAAAAAGTCAAATTATTATTTTAAGTTGTACTTTAGTTTTATTGAATTTTATTGCTTACTTAATCCAATCATTGTATTGCTTTAATTAAACGTACCTGCTTGCAATTCCGCTATAGTCTCAGCTAAAACTTTCGTTAATGGACCCCATTCCCCCAATTGTCCAGTAATTGGTGGGAGGTCAATTTCCTTAGTTTCCTCATCATTCTGATCAGACTTAAGCAATAGTTTACCACCTGGCAATGTGAACCTTTCGCCTGGAGTTGCCATTTCTTGTAGGACATTCAACAGATATGGTGTCTGTACCAAACACTGCATTACAGAATTAAAAAAACATGTGTTCCCTAAATTTGTCAAACCTCGAACTCTAGGCAAGTTAGTAGCCATAGCTTTGTCTTTCCCTTTTGAATCTGTTTTTAATATAGTTTCTGTTAAATTTGGTTCATCTAAAGTTTTAGTTGATTTCATATCATAGAAGAGTTCTATGGGGGGCAACTTAGGATTTCCAAGTGCTTGCTTTTTGAGGTATTCTATACATTCGTGCAATTTTTTGGCACTGGATGCTGTGACTTCATTGTTGCAATAATAACAGTAGATACCCCAAGTCGTGGTGTTGGCAGTGAGGGCATGGCAATCAGAGTGAGGAGTTTTAAAGTGGTTCAGGGCATGCTTGTTATGAGCTCGGCCGCATAATTGTGTGCCGCAACGCAAGCACATCCATAATGACAAGTCCTCTTCGAAATTTTCATCTACCACCTCGGTTTTGGGAGTTTTTTTGCACTCCGAGCACTCCTTCTCAAAGCCACCTGTCTTTAGCGCCTTCTTTAGTTTCGTGAGGTCGACAGCTTTAGCAACGTGAGGACATGCGGACTTCACAGTTTCGTCGCAAGACTCCGTGGACTCGTCCCCGTTCTCGCTGGGGTCGCTCTGTCTCTTTTTTTTAACCATTGTCGCGTTAAATCGGGCAGCCGACCGCCTGCAACGTAATCAGATACACTTTTAATAATAACCATACGACCACAAAAAGAACAAATTGACATATCTGTGTCGATAGCAATGGCACGCGTGACAACGCACATTCACCGTAATATCGTCTACATAACAAATTTACGTAGGCAAATATAGAATCCCATAACTTACAATTACATGCAAAAAGGTTTTTTTAACTAAACGCGTCACTAATAATTGATTTTCTAAATAAGCCAAAATTTTTGTCACAAAAGCAAACCACGGTCGTCAGACATCTTTGCAACTTTACAATGTTACCAATATAATAAATGAAAATAAAGTTTCCTATTCATTAAAATATTATCAATTGAACATCGTTAAACCGTAAACGAATCGTCGTTGCTCAAAATCTTAGCATCTGAGTCGTAAACACGCCATCTGGCGTGAAATTGCCAAGATAAAATATTGAAACGTCAACATGACCGTGGTGGATGGAATTTGTTAATCAAGTTTTGTATTTGTATTGATTGCGTTATAATTAAATAGCAAAACCATATTCTTAGTAAACATAGTATTATTGAATTTTGTTTAAATATGTAGTTTTAGTAAAGTGACTACACAGCGGCCACTAATAACATTATTGCTGATATAAATTTGGAGTTGAAAAATCTTCACTATGTCACTACCAGGGAATGGAATTTTTGTGGTGCAAGGAGAGATGGCCATGCTCGTCACGGCGATGCGGCGGAGCACACGGTGGGGATCACATTCGTTCCCCAACGAGGAGTACGACGTCCTGATGAGAACTTTTCAGGATCTAAAGATAATCCTTAATCAGGTTGATGATTTACGTCTACTGGATCCAGCTACATACCTAAGCCCCTTCCTGGAAGTAATTAGAAGCAAGGAGACTACGGGTCCAGTGACTAGCTTGGCTCTATCGGCTATCCATAAATTCCTGTCTTATGGCCTAATAGGTATGCTGTATTCTACCGAATTCCTGGCATCATAAATAAATTCATAAAATATTTTATTATGCATCAATACCCACAAATAATAATTAAAATTAGGTATCATAAACAGAAAAGGGAAAAATTTTATTTTCCAAATGCAAATAATATTTACGATATTATAAACATATTAGTAATTCTAATATTGAATTGCATAAAACACAATACCAAATATTAACAGCACATAGAAATTCAAAACTTTAATAAATTTCACCATAAAGTGAATTATCACTTGCCCTACAATTACCTTCTTCATTTGAGTTTTTATAAGTGCAACTGCTGCTTGTGATGTCCTGAGTTTGATCCTCAGGTTGAGTATTATTGGGTTTTCCTAATTCGAAACTTTTAGTTATGCCTCCGAATCTAGATCTGTGGCCAGTATATAGCAATAGTCTTTCTATTATATGGGACATAAATGTAGCAAATGAAATGTGGGAGTGTACATCACCCTTCTACATACCTCCTCGGATATTACAGGCAAGAAATTACATTTTCAAAATAGAAATCCTATTTCTTATGAATTATCATAGAAATAGAGGTATGTTCAGAATATAATAAAGTTTTGCAATAATTCACCATGCAAATGTATCAAGACAACTTCTGGTACATACTTGGGCACTTACAAAATATCAGTTTTATAAGTAACATAAACTATAATGCATACATATATTATATAAAATATGAATGAAATTTCTGCCAGACTGCAGGTAGAGTCTTATCACATCTCATTCTGAGAGGACACTCACAACCAACAGCACAGTAATAAAAGTGTTGATGATGAATGAAATGTAGTTTAAGCAATAATTTATATTAACA
>DWFO01005605.1:0-10419 GCA_018246595.1 Mimoniades nurscia nurscia
GAAGGGAAGGGCACCCTTCCCCCCCCCCTCTCCTACCTAAGGGAGAAAATTTTCATATTAATGTGGTCCAGTAATTTACAAAAAACCCCCGGAAATTATGTTTTAATTAACGTTAAAAAAAAGTAAGACAAAGTGACTTTTTGTTAAAATCTTTGTCAAAATCATACTTCTAAATTGTTTTTATTCTATGTATTTTTCTAATAAATTAAATAACTTATTTCCAAGTGTTATTTATTGAACAGTCAAGAGTTCGTGTAGCTGTATACGTTGTACTCTGTGTCTCTGTACCGTTATTATTACAATCTCCGTAGATGTAAGGGTCCAACTACAATTGAAAATCTTCATGTGCTCTCGACTTTACCTACAATTCATACTATTTTTATTCTCCATGTCAACTTGCCTCCTCCTGGGCCATCGGCTGGCCCTTGCACTTATATATTGAATTTAGTTATATAATATTTACGATACATGTTTGAAATAGATTCCGGGCCCAATGATCTAAGCATATAAGGATTGGTTAAGATTGAAATGAGACTTATTTAACTGCTAACTGCCTGGATTTGTATAAAGTTTCGAATACAGCTAGACCATGATAATGTACCAATGGTATTTTCTACCGAACTGTCATACATCTGAATGGAAAATAGTACGTTATTTTATAAATAAAACGTGGTCGTGTTATGTTCTTAAAGGAATACTTGCTAAACCGCACTTAGCCAGCAAATAAATTTATGGTTCCAATCTGTGTAGACTCACCTTTCATTCCATGGTGAGGCGTACAACTTGGCTGACGAAACCATGCCATGAAGCTTATAAAAGTCATTAAAAGTGTCTATAATGATGTAATTTTTTCAGATCACCAACATGTGCGCTACAATCCCCTCAAAGACGAATGGATTCTGGTGTCTCCCCACCGCTGCAAGCGGCCATGGAGCGGACAGACCGAACAACCACCGGAAGACCAGCCTCCCGATCCGAACAACCCCTTGAGACCTGGCAATGTAAGATCCAATGGACAGGTGCGTGGGTTTCTGTCTTTTCTTCTCTGTACAATGACAGTCAAGCGAATCCTTCTAAATGCAGTATTAAATACTTTTACTTTAAATATATTACTATAATATTAGTTTACCAATTTACCTCTCTCTCTCTCACACTCACTTTCACTCTGTATACATTCTTATCGGATTCTCTATCTATACACTGTGGTGGCCCGTAACTATCCCGTTGGTGCAGTGGTTAGTGAACCTGACTGTTGTCCTAGGAGTCGTGGATTCGATTCTCACCCAGAACAAATAGTGTGCGATGAACACAAGTATTTGTTCTGTATCTAGGGTATCTAATTCAGTATATATGAAATAAAATATCTATTTAAGTATATATTTATATGTATATATTTCGTTTACTAGAGCCGTCTGGTTACCATAACACAAGCTCTCGGGTCGCTTACTTTGGGATCAGATGGCCGTGTATGGAGATGTCCCAAGCTATCTTATTTTATCTTACATAATTCATATGACGCATTCACTTCCAGAGGAACCCTATCTACACGTCGACCTACGTGTTCCCGAACGATTTCCCGGCGCTCCTGGAGAGAGTTCCAGAACCCCCGACGCCCGAACATCCTCTGTTTCAGACGTCACAAGCGAAGGGAACTTGCAGGTATACTCCTCGAGATCCACGTGAAAATTAGTGAGCCAATGACATTTCACAGTTGGCCTCAAAACTAGTGTTACCCATTTTAATTCCACAGTACATCAAAGAATCGAAAGAATACGTTAAAGATTTTAAAGTTCTCGAACACTTTTAACCCTTTTTATTTGTTGATATTTATGACAAACAATAAGAATCTAACTCGACTTTTCTTCTCGAGTAGGTACTCCTGATACCACTACATTTGCTGAGTTTATAAAAAACAATAAGAATCAATTTGACATTTTTTCTCGAACGTTCTCGAACCGAGCCGATGTTCTTGATCTTTGTTTCCATTTGTTACTATTACAATAGGCAGTCCTAATCCTATTTGACTTTTATTATTTTTCAAATGCGTGTTATCCTTCTACTCGTTTATTGATTTTATAGAAAATAATTAAAATTCAATTAGACTGCTCCAAAAATTTCTTGTATAACTCATAAAAGAAATTAATTTGATCATTTACGTTACCAGGGTGATGTGTTTCCACCCGGACTCGACGATGACCATCCCCTTGATGTCAGTTGAAGAAATCCAAGCAGTTATTAAAGAGTACGTAAGTCTTTGTAATTGCGCACTAGCCATGATTCTATCATCGCTGAGCGCAAGAAAAAAATACCAATATTATTAAAACCCGTTTTATGATGTCCTAGCATTTAGACATTTCCCTTAATTATTTACTTTGTACTGTAAGCAATTGTAAAATTAATCCTGGCACCTCGTAATAACTGTTTAAGCAATTGTGAGATTATCGTGGACAAAAACAAAATCAGACAAAGTTCAACTTCGATAACTCTTATGGCCATGAATCAGAGAACTTTTAGATACTGATTTATAATTAATTGATCGGTAAATGTAACTCCACATTGATGTTTCCGTCGTTCAATTTACACGAGCTCCCGCTTAAATTATTTTTGTATCAGATGGATAAACCAGACGAAGGAGCTGGGCCGGAAGTACACGTGGATCCAAATCTTTGAAAACAAAGGCGCGATCATGGGCTGTTCCAATCCTCATCCGCACTGCCAGATTTGGGCTTCTAGCTTCCTACCGAACGAACCCAGGATTAAAGAAAGGTTAGTGAAATGAGCCCCATACAATTTCTATTGGCCAAAATGATAAGACCTATACCAAAGAGTCGATTCATACAGGCCGAAGAAAACTCATAAAAACTATTTTAAGAAGCTTCAAGATCAACTCTTTATAACCGTAGATAAAGGATTCACAACCATATCCCAAACACACAGGAACACCCCGTCAGAGCAAAGAGAGTGAAAAAGAGGTTTCTTTCCCTCTTTCTAAGTTGAGACTTACAAAAAAATACGACGCCCTCGCGTTCCGCGCGTATAACAGATTTTCCCTTTGTAGATTGTAACTTACATCTTGAACTCGGCAATAAGTCATCGCCAAAAAGTTTGTCTTTTTAAATCAATCCGTTTATATTTCCAATCGCACTCCATTCAAACAAACAGACAAGTAAACAAACATAAATTTACAAAACAATGTTTTTAGTTCCACATCGCATCACGTAGACACATCTGCCTACTTATAATCATTGTAGGAGATATAATTCGTCCTAATGCTCCGAAAGCACCTTCGAAATAAGAATCGACGTATGCGTGCGTATTAAAAAGGAATGTCTGTTTTTATTTTGGCCTCAACCATGGTTTAATTAAACATTATTTTGCAGAACGCAAAAGGAGTATCTGACTAAATATGGGAAACCGCTGCTCGTGGACTACCTACAACAGGAGCTGGACATGAAAGTGAGTAATAAAATTGTTATCATAATCCTCGGCCTATTCCCATCCACCTCTCAGATAACACGCCATTGAGCTCGATCTTCAGCTCTTCGTATCCGACCGCTGCCAGTTATATCGTTACTCGACCTTTCTGGAGAGCGATATATTATTACATGTTATTGTTATATGTTTTGAAAATGGAACACGAATTTACGGTTACAAGGACATAAAACTTTTCAATAATACCGCGAAGATTATGGTTTTTTCATGGTTGACAATGCATTGACGATGTTCTCGTGTTGTAAAAGTTCGTAGGCTACAGTGACCATTTGCCATCAGCTGGATAGTTCTCTGATATTAAAACAAAAATATCGAAAATTGAGTTGGCCAAACGCTATGGAAACATGATCCAATATGAAATGTTTAATTTTTTCCAGGTCCGTATAGTTCTTCAAAACTCCGAATGGGTGGTCTTAGTGCCGTATTGGGCCGCGTGGCCGTATGAGACAATGCTCTTGCCGCTGAACGGCAGGCCTCAGAGGATAACAGATTTGAACGAAACTCAAATAGAGAGTTTAGCTGTGCTTATGAAACAGTTAAATACGAAATATGATAATTTATTTCAATGCAGCTTCCCTTACAGCATGGGCTGGCATGGTTTGTATATAGCTGATACTAATTTGAATCTTCCATTATACAAACAACAGTACATATTATACACTACATACTGTGTTGTAATTTTACTACTCGCACAATAAACTTCTTTGCCTAATAATTAAGGATCGTTTAACCTAGTGTGATGTTGTCAAAGTTATTCCATGACATATAATAGGTTATTTTTACTTTGTTTATCCTAAGATTAATCGGTAATATCCACATTCAAATAGTTAGAAATTTTATTAAAGTACTATAATATCTTTCCAGGAGCGCCAACAGGTTCTTCGAAAACTTCAGGTGACTCTCCTCACTGGCTCTTACACGCCGTGTATCTCCCTCCCCTTTTGCGGTCAGCCACAGTGAAAAAATTCATGGTAGGCTACGAAATGCTAGCACAACCACAGCGCGATCTGACGCCGGAGCAAGCTGCTCAAAGATTAAGGGAGTGTGACGAAAATGTCCATTATACGAGAAAATAAATAATTAAGTAATTTTAGTTTCATCAGTGTATAATCATTTAGTTCGATTTATATTTTGTACTTTGTCTATGAAAAACGTACTAGTAAATAATTTTTTTATGATTAATACACGATTGTTTTATTTTTGTAGTTTGATAAACTATAGTTTTCATAACAACTGCTGAGTGTTGGGACTTGGACCAAGAGAAGTATCTCAGACTATTCATAATGCAATAATAATTATTCTTTCGCATTTCTGTACTGGGAGCAGTGGATGAACGCTCATATAAACATACTTATAAAAAAACTAACCGTCAATGGTATGTCAACAAGTGTCATGTAAATTGTCAAATGAAATTACAAAATGGCCGAAGGAAAGGAATAAAGTATCATTATTTCTAAATATATTTTTTCTCAGAAAACATTAGTAATATAGATCAAAATGAGAGAAATAAATATAAATATTGAGGGATACAATGTCAACGGCATTTGTGTCGCCTGTTTGAACTACAATCGTAAAATGTTCTACCATGGAGACGTAAAAGAGTGTTTGAGAATATTGGCAAACATCGACGTAAGTAGCATTAATTCTTACATTTTGAGAGTGTTACAGGCGAATAGTAACATATATATTTTTCTGATTGAGTAAATATCCAGTGCTTCATTCATAAATCCTATAATTTTTGAATTTGCGCCGGAACAAAAAATCCTTGGATCCGCCATTGTGTTTGTTCTTATTGTTTGTGTGATATGATCATGTTTAAATTATTATTTATCATAGTATTCATAC
Source organism: Mimoniades nurscia nurscia (assembly GCA_018246595.1). NCBI lineage: Eukaryota > Metazoa > Arthropoda > Insecta > Lepidoptera > Hesperiidae > Mimoniades > Mimoniades nurscia. Next base: position 5,338 of record DWFO01005605.1, read on the forward strand.
TCTTGATTGTAATTTTTACAAGAGCATTTGCTTCTTAAAAGTTTTTTTTTAAAACCCTATTTAAAATGTTTTTTTTATTAAACGAATAATTCATTCATTCATAAAAATAAATACCTTAGCTTCAAAAAATGGCAAGTATCAGAAAATTAAAGGTACTAAGATCCTAATTTTGTATTATGGATACAATTAGTTAAAGTGTGACACTGATACTTATGAGCTGCTGTGATACAAGCATAGCACCTGTATTTCCTGAAGAAATAGGCAGTATAGTGTAGTATGTTTCAACATTTTACAAGTTATGATTACATACCACAATGATATAGGTGGTGAGATGCAAGCAAATAAATTTTTCAAATGACAATATTCTGATATTTTCTCATTTGTAAAAACAGCATGTTCTCTGCAATGGACAGAATATTCTACCAAGCGGCACTATCACTCATCATTACTATTTGAACACAAAAATAAATCTTTCAATTCTAACATCTTTGTATACAGCTAGTTGGTAAACATTCAAACTATGTATTTATCCTCCTATAAGATTATGCTTTCACTGCCTTATTAGCCTACTCGTTGCTAATTCAACTGCCAAACTGCCTCTGATTTGATCCACAAGTTAGCTAAAATATCATTGATGTATTCTATTTTGAAATTTCCTATACATACATGAACTCTAGTGCCTAGTGTATAGCAACAGGCTTACCCCCTTATTCCATGGGATGTATAAAATAATATTATATATAAAATGTAACATTTCATGTTACGTTTTGTGTATAAAGTAACAAAAAATGTGAGTACAGCACTCCTCTGTCTACCCCTTTGAGAATTACAGTTGTAATGTTATGTCATGGACAATTATAACAGATTATGTATAAAAAAAATCAAATATTTTAACACTAGTTTTGGAATACCAAATTTATGATTTGAAAAACAAGAGACCATTATAGTATTTTTAAAGAAAATAATAATTGTTGGTGACACAATAATATTTAAAAAACAAAGAGTTTGAAATAAGTAAAGTAAAGCTAAAATCCTCTTTCCTAGGTACCAGATGGTCTAACAGTGCAGGTGTGTTGGGAATGTTTGGCCAGAATGAGGTATGCACTGAAGTTTCGAGTGCAGATATTGAAAGCCTATGATTACCTCATTAAGTACTCAAGAAAGGTGAGAAAACACATGTTTAACTTAGATTCCTGTTACACTGGTAATATGATTTCAAGTTTAGTGATTATAATTTACAAAATATAATTATCGTCAGCTTCTCAACTAAATTTGTAGATACCCAATATGTATATAATTCAAATGTTGCTTAAAACAAACAGACTTTCCCACATTGATTAAGTGTATACATATTTTTACACATGTATCCTATATCAGTAGATATAGACTAAGAACCTCCGCTGACCATGGTTATGGTAAATACCTCTCACCCGACACCCCATATGATGCTCACTAATATGAATGTACCTACATGATTCCCAAGATATGCTTACATAGATATATATGTCCTGTAATGTTCCACCAGCACACATTCCTGGACTCTCCAAGTGATTTATCATCATATGCAATTGAGAATTTGTCTGTATGTACGCATGATTGCATCACATTGGGGTCCCCTGCGGATGTGAAAGATGAAACAGGCCCCAATGATCCACAAATAAAAAGTGAATTGGACGAAAAAATTGAGTTGAAGATTGGTATGTGCAATATATAACATATCATATCATTTACTATGAAGTGACCGGTATAAAATTGTATTTGAATGTGTTTGTTTTGTAGTTTTTACATAGCGTAATGGGGTCTTCCAATATTGGGCATTAAGCCTTTTTAAAATGTTACATGTACATATTTAAGATTCCATTAAATCGAACCAGTGTCTAGTGTCATTATTTTGAATATACAGAATCGCATAACCATTATTATTTGATATCGTTCATTTTAGATATGACCGAACCGAAAATAGAAGATAACAGAGTGCAGTTTGTGGATGAGCCGGATTTCTTTGATGATGTGCCCTCGCCGGCCAACGACGTACTGTCATCGGACGATGACATTCAGCTATCCAAGCTGAAGGCCTTAAAAAAGAAGGAGAAGAAAATCAAGAAGAATAGGAAAGAGAGAGTAAAGAGAGAGGTGAGTGTATGTGGTGAGTAGTGTAATAATAAAACAATATCTTGATTGCGTAGCACTAATGTAATGGTTAAACAAACCTCCGAACCTAGTTATTGATGTTGTTTCGTAATAATTTTAAAAATGTTCATTTCTACTCCAGCATAAAAAAATATAAACTTAAATAAATGAAGAATGTTTTGTACCGCAGGATTACTATTAGTTTCCAGTCTCGGATAAGAGATGGCGCCACATGTATATTGACGCATGACATTGGAATATCATACGGTTTTGAAAACTGACGATTAATTAATGCTTTTCTCCTGTAGCGGAATCAAACAGTGAAGTCAGGTTTCTTCCATGTTCTGAAATGCGTTTCATACATACACGTCTGTTTATAAACACTAATATTAGTGTTGATTTGGGTTTTATCAATTTTCTTTTATAGCCTCCTTCTTTGCTCGAGCGTTCTTAAACGCGACTACTAATCGACAGGTCCTAGATTATATCTTATGCGATCATTAAGTATGTTCAACTTACAAACATGTGTGATTATAACATGTACGCTACAAAACTTAGGACCTTCGCCTTTAGAAACCCTTGATTTCATGTAAGGTAAAATGATTTTGTGTATATTCAGGATAAATCTAAAGAAGACAAAACAGAGAAGCCATCCAGAAGAAAGAAGAATTTGCCCGAGGATCTAGTCGAGCTGTACACTATGGCGGAGGAAGAGATGTGGCAAGTAAGAAACAGCGACAGGGAGTGTGAGGAGTTCACGGTGATGAAGCACGGATGTAGCAACTGTATCATAGGCTTCCAAACTCAGAAGCAGATGGACTACCACATGGCGGGGAAGCACAGCCAGGTCTGTAGTGCACACGCAACCAGCACAGTTGCTAGATATGAGATTTTTTTATTTCGAATTCATTACCATCACCATCATCAACGCTATTCGTCCCACTGTTGGGAACCGACCTCCCTCCTCCTCCTGTAGGATTACGGTCACAGTTAATAAAGTTTTATTCATTGTAAAAAAATACATGCAATGAGTAGTGAGAAGAATAGATGCAAGAGATTTTCAGTGCTCTGTTGGAAAGAAGAATATTATTTTGCTAAGTTGTTGTATGCACATCATCTTCTGCAATATAAAAAAAAATGTTAAGCAAAAATATACAAGTCATGTAGAAGAATTAAAGATGAATTTGGTATTCAGTGCTCTCTGCGTACCCCGTGAGGTGCCTGGCGTGAAGATGTATGTGTATCTAAGAATGTATACGTTTCAGAAAACTGACAGCGATGTCCAGTGCGATGTGTGCAAAGGATATTTCGTGTCAGCAGAAAGCTTGGCAACTCATAGAAGCCTCCATCTGACCGCTTACAGGTAGACCACACTTTTTTTTTAACAGGAGTTGAACCCAAGACCTCCGGCTCGCTACATACTTCTAGGTTGTTCGATGGCAAAATGTGATCCCTAGATATTCAACAATGCAACAGTATATTTGACCAGCACGTTGGTGCAGACGTTAGTGAACCTAAATGTTGCGCCGTAATCGTGGATTCAATTCCCTCTCAAAATAAATATTTATGTCACGAGCACATGTATTTTTTCTGTATAGAGATGTACAAAAATATATACATAAGTACATAAATATATGTCTTATGTATATATGTAGTTTATCAGCCGTCATGTTACCATAACACAAGCTCTCTTGATGTTTACTTTGAAATCAGATGGCCGTGTGTGGACGTGTCCTCAGAATCCTAAGATACAAAAGTACAAAAAGTGTTGTAATGAACCAATTTTGAATACATGATATTTGAATTTGAATTTGATATTATTTTATATATTATATTATTAAACATTCGTTACATTCACAATTATAGTCTGAGTCCATAGTTTTCGAATCAATAATATAGTAACTTTCAAGCATAAGAAACAGCAAACCGTATTAATTTATCGTATGCATCTCGAATCTTAGATGCCGTAAGTGCGGGTACAGCACGACAATGAAGCGAATTATGCAACTGCATCTGTACAAGAGACACGGCGCGGGCGAACTGCATACGTGCCACGAATGCGGTAAGGAGTTTAGGTGAGTTTAATTGTGAAATTCACTCATCATCACCTTTTCTCGTACCCAAGGTCTCGGAGTAATCAGAATAGGAATCATTAAGGTCGGTTCGCAGCGCTGACTGGGTGCTGGTACGCTAACACTAACTTCGTACGTCTGACAGAACTGTATAAAGAACATTGAGGTGTTGTGATATCTGTTGTGACGACTTTGTCCTTCACTGTTGCTACAATTGTTATTATTACTTCATAAAATGTAATTTTCAGTACAAAATCGAAGTTGACATATCACAAGGTGCAATGTAGCCGTGAAAAACCTCAGTGCGACTGCTGCGGGAAGGTGTTCGCCAACAAAATGACGCTGCGAATCCATTTAAAGTAAGTATCGCTTGCATTGTACACTCTCAGATAACAGATGGCGCTACCTGTTTTTTGATAAACGGGTATGGATTTTTCTTGAGACTTACATTTACTTTCGCTCCTCGTTAATATGAAAAACTTGGAGCTTGTTTTTGTATGCTGTAACCATACGGATTAAATAGACATCTTGTAAATATATCCCATACAATTTACTTGATACAGTATCTTGTAATCCACAGACCGCCGCCACAAAACGACAGCGCCAAAACGAAGCAATTCATCCCCTGCAAGGGTTGCGACAAAGTTTTCTTCTCGCGGAAGAGTTACAGGGCGCATGTGTGAGTATGTCCCCTTTTTGTTCATAAATTTTTATGTTGACAGTATTCAACTGACTGACTTTGACTGCCTCGTTGGTCGTGTTGGTTGCAAGTGTGACTGCCGATCGGGAGGTCACGGGTTTGGTTCTCGGGTCGAACACTACAAAATTTTCTAATTTAGATTTTCTAGTAGTGGTTCGGAGTCTGGATATGTGCCCGATG
>DWFO01005606.1:0-10418 GCA_018246595.1 Mimoniades nurscia nurscia
CCCGGTATATGGCAATAGGCTCACCACCTATTCCATCGTGGGACTTAAAAGTAACTGGTGAAACGTGGGAATGTTCTCCATTCCTCTGCCTACCTCTTCGGGGATTACAGGCGTGAAGTTACTTTTTTTTTTTTTTTTTTTTTTTTCTGGTTTGTGCAGCCAAGCACACTCCTACTATTTGTTTGACATGTTATGAAAAGTGAGCCTTCCTCGCACTGGTATCTTACATCTTAAAGGGGGCCTCTATATACAAGATTTATCGTAGAATATAGAAGATTTATTGCAGGATATACAAGATTTTGTAATAAACTGTTATTATTATCTTATGAGATTGTTAATACCAACTGGCTTAGAATAGCAACAACACTGGTATCACTGGTGCCCTTGAGATACATATCTACAGCCACATCATGGGAACAGTACTTATAAACATATCATATGAGCTACATCCATAGTGCAGCTTCAGAAATGGTAATATAGACAGTACAAGAGCATAGCAATAATGCTTACCAACCATCGGTCCCAATGAACTTTCCTCATGATTGCTATTAGTTGGACAAAACTATAAGTGCTCTGTATAAACAATATCCAACTGTTCATTGTGTGACAACCTTGACCAATCCTTTTGAAACAAGATCCAAGTCTAACAGTTTCTAGTAAAAGTCTAATATAGTAAAAATGTATGATAAATTAATTATTTTGATAATAAAAGATGATGCAAACCTGCGCTCCCATGCCCATGTTGCCCATTTGGTTCTGCATGGCGGCCCCATATGATGGGACCATCTGGTTTCCCATTCCCACCATACCAGCATTACCCATAGTTCCTCCCATCACCCCTGAAATTGAAACAAATTATGTCAGCTAAAGAAGTGTATGTCCATTTAAATCAGCAGATTTGGTTAACTGATTGTCAACTTCCTGATTGGTTGAGTGATAGCGAGGGTTGCTGAAGATCAAGAGAACCTGGGTTTAAATTCTAGATCAGTTATTACTGAATTTCTCTAACATATAATAAAGTCTCCACTGCGACATTGTTGCAATTGGAGGGAGCTCATGAAGAAGGATCTCATATAGGTTTGAAAATAGACAGGCTATCCGGAAAAAACAAATAAATAAATGTCAAGCAGCTTACACATAATAATGTATCACACATGAAACATATCATACATAAATTAAAATAAAATGAAATCCCTACTAATATTATAAATGTCAATGTAAGTTTGTTTTTTTTACAAAGACAAAGACAAAGACAAAGACAAAGACATTTATTTGTACAAATATGGGTACATTGAAAGATGTTACAGTATATTTAGTTCAATCCATATTTTGCCTTTTACAGCCTACAAATTTATGATACAATTTGTAATTTTAAGTTTATTACACTTTCACGCGAAATCTACTAAACCAATCATCATGAAACTTAGTACACATATTCTTGGAGGTATTAAAAGTGACGGATACGTTTTAAGAAATTTTTTTTTTTTACGAAAGATAAAAAAAAAATTGTCAAAAAATCTCAAAATCTAGCATCTTCAACGCCATCTAGCATTCCAGTAATGAAATTCCAAACCTGAGTATGTACTCTAATACCCTTGCACTGTGTTACCAATGGTCATAAATTACAGGAATACATTTTAGTATTTCAGAATTCCACATGGACAAAGTCGAGGGAATGTCTAGTTTAACAATAAAATAGCATTCCTAGTTGAAATTTCTAGTAGGGGCTTGGAATATGGATTTATGCCCAGTGTATGGCAAGAAGTTCACCACTTATTCTGTTGTGGGTCTTTAATGTAACCACTGAGAGGTGCTACATACACTCCTTTGCCTATCTCATCAGAATATACAGTTGTTATGTTACACTTAAATGTTAAATTAAATGTATTACACATTAATTGCTTATTGTGGCCATCTTTGTAGAAACAGGCACAATTTTTAAATAAGCTGTTATTGGAATACCTTATACAAGAATTCTAAATTTAAGTGAAAATAACTACAACGGCACATTGTTACAGCAATTCACTAATTCATAGCAGACACACTCACTCACATCACAAAACTAGATATACCAGGTCAATAAAAGATCTGGCATTCAAGACTGTCACATGTACATTATAAAATGAATGGATTGACCGATCAGGGGCCGAGCCTCAACTGCTCAACCATGATTAGGTCTTATTTACACAAAGTCAAGATAACATAACATCACAGCTGTAATCCCTGAAGAGATAGGCAGAGGAGTGTAGCACACTGATATGTGAATGATATGTCCGTCTATGGAATAGGTGATGAGCCTTTTGCCATGTGCTGGGCACATATCCAAAATGACAGCCACTACTCGAAAATATAGGTTAGAAAAACTCAATAGCGCCCAGCCCGGGATTTGAACCCAGAACATCTCGATGGATTGTCGTGCTTTCAACCAACACGACCAACAATAACAATATTTTTTAACAATAAGGACCTCACCTGCCAATTGGTTAGGCATGGCTTGCATTTGGTTACCCATCGGCCCGGCGCCAAAACCAGATCTCATGGCTCCAGCGTTTCCTGGGAAGTTACCGGGGAACTGATGTCCTGGACCAGCCATTCTCTTGGAATAATAAATTACAAATTACCCTAGAATATACAAAAACCGGGTAGCAAGTAAATGACACGATATAATGTTTAATAATGTGTTGACAGTCATAGGACGGATCATAAGATTTACAATTATCCGACAAGATTTTTCTAAGCCTAAGGGTCAATATTGTATCAATACAAAATAAAAACAATTTATCTTGTAATTCTTAACAATATGACACTTTTGACAAATATTCGATTTTTTCACAACGTTCGAGTTCCTTGATACTACTCTTTTCGGCCAAAGATAATATAAAACTCGTTCAATTTCAAATGTTTGCTTCTGTTAACACGTCAATCGGCACGATGACAGTATCTGAGTATCCAAGAATCTCCAAAATATGATTCCATCTTACATAATAAGAATTACAAAGCATAAAACCTAGTTATTTTAAGATTATAAGCACAATCAATACTATGTTTGATAAAATAATACCAACAAATACAGACATCCGCTATGACGGTATGAACACCAATCAGGGCATGTGACGTCACGAGTGTGTAAATATCGATGATTTCGTTGGAGCTCAGAGAATCTGCACTGTTTTTATTATCAATTATTTTTTACTTTCGTGCGTTTAATTGCTTAATTTCGAAATACAGAAACTAATATTTAGCCGTGGAACTAGGGTTTACCATGGCAAATAGCAATCATTTGCCTAGATTTGTTGATGCTAAGGGCGTTTCTTGCATCAACCGAAGACTTTTGCTTCGCAGAATTCAAAAATGTTAAAACCTCCATGTAAGCATAGGTACCTATAAAAAAGAACTATTTATGAGTTTAAGCACGATAACATTTTAAATTTGATTTAATATGAATTATATGAAATCGCTTAATATTGAGGGAGAATCAAATGAAAAAAAAGTAACTTCACGCCTGTAATTATATTTGTAATGAAATGCTTTATGGTACACGATATGTTTCATATGATTACTTGAAAACAAATAAAACTGACCGTTTTCCATCCCGGGAACAGACAACATTGATCAACTGTCCATGAGAAAAGCATATATTTTCAAGATTAATGCCGCAATAATTCCAGGATACCATTGGAATGCAATGTTTCTAGACATGGGAAAAGAAAAGTTTCGTTTCTACTAACATTCTCGCAATTTTTTCTTTTTCTTTTCAATAAGAACCTTCTTCGTGTCTTAACCCTTAATTTGGCAAAGACTTAAAGTCTCCGGATTTACATCTACATGTTACATGCATATACATAGATGTAAATCCGGTGATGATAGTCCGGGAAATGATGCTGGGGTTATATAGAATTCCCAAATAAAAAACTACTGTTTTAGGTTTTCAGAAAATAGGTAATAATCTGATATAAGTAATAGACAACTTTTTTTAAATATATTTATGGACATGGACATATTCTTTGAGCCAAGTGATCGATTAAAAGTAGTCTTCCGACTTTGGCTAATTTCGTGTCTCTAAAGTTAGTGCGTTGCTCCCAAACAGATATAGGTACTATAATTTGACTTTAGCAAAGCATTTGAAAGATTTGACAATAACTTAGGTATTCCTAGCTAAACTTAATGCCATCGAATCTCCTCCGGGCCTGCTAAGGCAAATTGTTTACAGGACCACCGACTGTTCGTAAGTTACGTCATTACGGTTCTTCACGTTACAACACGTCCTCTGGAATGTATCAGAATTGTTCCTCTGACTCTTGCTATTCCTTCTGTGGATGAACAACTTCCCTACAGTTCTTAGTTGCTCACGAACAAAGTGTTTTCTAGTCTAACGGACGACCATAACCTTAAGCTCTACGATAAGAAGGAGACGCGGACCGATTGATACTTCGGACGTTTAGCGAGTGATCGAGTGAAGTATTGTCAGCAAAATAGACTTTAATCCGTCTAAATGCTACACAATGTGGTTTGGTCACAAGTGACGCCCGAATATATTCGATAACAAAATCGGTAATACCACCATGCCTAGAACAACTATAATGAAAAATTTGGGCGTTACTCTTGACCAAAAATGAACATTTAAAGCACACGCGATAACCGTTGCGAACAATTCCCTCCAGCAGTAGGGCAGTGTCCTCATAAGTGCACCTTTGAGCTACTACTAAAACAAGTCCACCGAACGTGTCTTAGGGACGCATTACCCCCGCATCCGGTGCGTCATCGTGTATGAAAGCCCCCTCTTAAGACGAAATGCTGATTCCGAAGTAAATACCGATAAATGGCGTTCAGTTTTAAATGTATCATACATTTAAGGATTTTTCTAATTTTGATTTTCCAGTAGTGGCTCGGAGCCTGGATTTGTGCCGGATGTATGGCGATAGGCTCGCCACCTGATCTGTGGTTGGACGTACGAGTGATGTAGCAGTGGCACGTGGTGTACGGGAATACTTCACAACTACCTACTTGCCTACTGCGCGGAAATACGGGCATGATTTTATGTTTATTTCTACCTTAATTTCTTGAAATTTTGTTTAAGTTTTGACTGTAGTAATTTTAATTCCCAATCATTGTTGTTATGTGATATATATTATGTATTTCTGATGATGTCTTCCATATCCATAATTGTGTTACATTTGTGTTTACTCATTTGTGGACATGTATTTATAACGGCGAAGGAAAGCATCGCAAGGAGACGTACTCATCATTTTCTTGTAATGTTGTGTAAGGCGAGTGCGCCCTCTGCTGACGAGACAATCGAAACGTTGCTGACAATGTTTGTGTACAGTACCTACCCTCTATTCCGTACGAACTTTCAGATTATTGATATGATTATTGTTCCGCTTGTGCTTAAAGAAATGCTTTATTTAAAAAACAAGAGTAAAGCTTTTTGAATAAAAAACCAGACAAATATGATTTAAAATCGCCTTATATTTCGTAAATTCAGATGTTCACGTTACAGCTTATCTTTGGGTCACGGAGAAGCATATGAGTACCATATTTTAATTCATATAAGTATATGGTCAGTAGTTTCACTGACGGACGGAAGAACAGACACAGGACGGATCCTGTAAGGGTTCCGTATTTCAGTTTTTAGTACGGAACCTATAATAACGTTGTTAATGAGTTTTGTTTGTCCCACTGAGGTGCACCGCTGCGCTGCTCGAGCGATCGCATGGCCCCCGCGGCGCGCCGCAGACGCGAGGCTCCTCTCGTGTACCTCCAATTCATACTTTTCGCTGCGTAGTTCCCGCGCTTGCCCGCCCATGTTACAAATATAAAATCAAACAAACTAGCATTAACGTTCGCTCTGAGTGTAATTGAGCCTATAAACATGTCAGTTACTTTGTCGTGTCCAATTTAAATCTTATTAAAAAAAACGTAAACGGACGCGGGCAGCGCCGCGGAACTGTAACTCTCTTCCCAAATCATTATCATGACTGACTCGACCGCTGCCACTTCACACGACGCCGCTGGCCGCGCGCCAACTTCGACGACATGGATTCTTCCGACCTACTTATTTCGTCAAACTAGATTTTTTTTCAAAATAGAACACGAGGCGAGTCGCCAGAGCTGTTTTTCTATAAGTAGTTACATCTGAAAAACGACACAGGGAAAGGGTTGAACAAATAAAACCAACAGAATTGTTGCTTAAAAAAGTATTTTCATTTTAGAATATCCTAAGTACATTATAGTATAATTTAAATTAATCATAACAATTATTAAGTATTTATTATGAATTTATATTTATATAAAGGTATGTAATACACAAATATAATTAATTGTGCTTATAATTACTGTGAATGAAATGCACTGTCGTGGACTGGTCGGTGCGCCCAACTGGACACTTGTACATTATCTGATTTGACCACCGATATGTATATAATATATAATATGTTTGTATAACCTATATACCTAGGCGACGTATATGGCATCGACACAGATTACGATATCATTTGGTATGTTGCTCAGCTTTAATCTACTTACAATTATAAACTTTACTGTATACGCTTTAATATTGGATCCGAACCGGCCCTGCCCCCGAGCAGCTCCGCGGCGGCCGGACAGAATCGATTCGGCGGATATTAATATTCAACAATTTTAGTTACTCTGCCACTAATAAATAGTTATCAACATGTACATTTACAAATATCAACAAAATAAATTACGAATAACAGCATATTACAATAATTAAAGTAAACTTACAACCTATGCTCCACGACGCTCCTCGCCTAGTGTCCTCACTCCTCACCCCGTACGAGCTACATCGCCGGCCGCGCGGCCGCCGAGCGCGCACTCTCGCTGCGTACTTATCGCTACTACTCATACTATCATATTGAATATCGTTATAATGTAAACATATCCAAAATAATTTAAAATGTGTATATCTCGAGGACGGCCGGCGAATGTCTAAATTCTTTATAGTTAAAATTACATGGACTAGGAATTGAATTATTCTAACTAGTAAGTACCCTATACCGCTTCGGAGAACAATTTAAGAGTGAAAGGGCTTAAGTTACAAAAATAATTTTACACGAATTACAATAAACTAGTACATTAGTTAATTAGATAGAAAGTGAGCCCCTCACCGCTCTCCTAACCTTAAGCTAACACAGTCCCCGAGGACCCATTGAGCAAAGTGGACACGTGACACCGAGCTGGGACAGCTGCACGCGGAGGCGTCCTCGTCGGCGCGCGCGGCGCGCGCCGCACCCGCCGCACTCGCCGCACGCGCCGCACTCGCCGCACACTCGTTGCGGCTATGATACCGAACGTCTTACCGATACTACTGTCCATTGGACAGTGTCCAAATGTCCCATGAACTTATCCATACGTTAAAACATGCCACATAGGAAATTGGACGCAGATGTACATATATATAGGTATACATCTTTCAGCAAAATCTATGATATGTAGACCGAACACCAACGGGAATGAATAAAAGACGACCGTTTTCATATAAAATAAACGCCTGTTATACATATATTATTTAGTAATCTATAGACAGGGTACGAGCGGCGTGCGAGGGGTGCGCCGCGCTGTATCTCCTAGAAGCAGTAATATAATGTATGTTAATTCAAAAATATCTATTAATTCAAAAGTTGTAGCAGCCGACGAAAAGATGATGTCTTTTTGGTACCCCGCGCATCCCGCCCGCGACAATTGTAACATTCCGTTTGCAACAGATATGTTTATTTAGCGCGTATGTATATATTTATGGATTGTTTATTGACGAATAATCTTACGGTTTCCGTCGTCACTTCATTATTATTAAGTATCGAGCTACATCGTTGATCCCTGACCGACGTATTGTCACCGAAACAACTAATTACTGTTCTATTATAATCTGTCATCCAAACGTAATGACGTGTTATGATAATGCGAGTTACACTGGCAATGAGGTCAAATAGTTAATAGTGGCTTAAAGTCGCTAACGTGTCGCGCGTAAGTGTTCACGCAGACAATGGCAAGGGCGGGCGATGTGTGACACCGGCCATGTGGCGGCGAATGTCTGCGAACATTCTGGTACATTCTAATCATTAATGAAAAAAATTATAAGGATCTCCTACAACACAATGTGTGTCCTACATACTGCAATGAATGCACGTGCGAGCAGCCTGAAGCATCGATGAACTTTCTCCACATATCATATAATCATTTCCAATACCACGACAGCACTCGCCGATAATATTCGTTTATTCCTGTTTACAAATTATTTCATCGTAGAATAACTGATCAAATGATGCAAATGTACCGGAACAGAGACGTACACATGAAAATTGGAATTGCCACAAGCTGATGAGTGTCTGGAGACCATCTATGAGGTGTACAAATAAGTTTCCGCCGTTTTGAGAGAGATGGCGCGGCACGAGGCCTACGTTAGCATGCGCAGACGATAACTGGGTTGAAAATTACGTTACTCATTCAAGAACAACATAAACCTATAATATTATTAATTTTTAATCTAAAAATGTCTAAATTTGAGGGAAATAAGCGTCATTTGCGGGAACTTTTAATTTGTTTATTTAATTTTAAAGTGCAGTCGTGTGCAGTCGAAGTGCATCAATTGCTCGTAAAAGCATATAATGAGGCTGCCTTGAGTGAGAAAACCTTTCATGAGTGGTTTCAAAAGTTTAAAACGGAGATTTTGACGTAGAAGACAAATATCGCAGTGGAAGACTAAAAATGTACGAAGATGCAGAATTGGAAGAATTATTGAACGAACATTCGTCTCAAACACAAAAGGAAGTTGCAATTACTTTAGAAGTCACTCAGCAAGCAGTTTACCATCATTTAAAGTCGTTACGGTTGGTCCAGAAACAAGGTAATTGGGTTCCATATGAATTAAAGCAGAGACATGTTGCATGTCGATCATGCATGAGCGAAATGCTAGCTACGACAAAAAGGTTATTTTACATAGAATCGTTACTGGTGATGAAAAGCAGATACAATATGATAACTCAAAAAGAAGAAAATCATAGAGATTACCTAGCCACAGCAAAACCGAATATTCATGGAGAAAACCTTATGCTGTTTATTTGGTGGGATCAGCTGGGTGTGGTGTTCTACGAGTTGCTTAATCCAATCGAAACCATCACTGGAGCTCTCTACCGAAAATACTTGATGAGATTAAGACGAGGTCTAAAGGAAATATGCCCTCAATACTACGTCAGACACGACAAGTTATTCTTGTACATGGTGATGCCCGTACACACGAAGCGGTTTCGGTGAACAACTGTGAAAGACACGAACAAGCAGTTGTAGTGATGAACGATGCTTGGATTAAATATAAAATACTGTACCTACACAAAAAATATAATTCTTTTGACAAAAAAACGGCGGAAATTTACTTGTACTCCTATGTATACATAATATATATGTACAATGGTAACCTGAGTCCGGTATACTCGAATTATGCGAATAATTCTCTGACAGAGAGCGAATACATCTGTGCGCTGTCGATATTCACCTACTGTGAAATGGTCGCTTCTGAAACGAATATGTAAATGTAACACTTATCATATCTACGCTTCTGCCGCACGTGATGTTAGGGAATGGATGAACCCGGACACGACACTGCCAACGCAGCTAAAGTTAACGTAACTAATGTTAATATAAATATTATCTACCGTACATATATCTCGTACGTAACATTATTTCATACTTACTCCGACACCTGGCCCGTTACTCTACTAAGTACCTACCTCGATGGCGTCTTAACTCTAACGTAAAAGCTCATAGCTTTGGTCATATTTTAATATTTTTGGTTGATGCAGATTCTCCTAATAGTAAAAATGACGTTGCATTTCAAGTGTCGCAGAAGGCGCGGGCGGCGCTACTGCATGCGCGCCTCCTGCAGCTGCGGCGGGTACGACAGCGGCGGCAGCATGGGCGCCTGCACGCCGCCGCCCGGCAGCGCATAGTACGGCGACACGTAGCCCGCGCCGCTCGCCGCCACGGCCGCCGCTGAGATAAGCACGATTTGTCAAAGATAGCCTAGTTGGTTGGTTGTCTGGTTCGATTCCCGAGTCGGGCACTACTGGATCTCCCTAATTTAAATTTTCTAGTAGTGACCCGGAGACTGGAAAAGAGCCCGGTGTATGACAATAGGCTCACCACCTATTCCATATTGGGACGTACTTGTGACGTAACTGGTGAAACGTGGGTGTGTACTACATTCCCCTGCCTACGTCTTCGGGGATTACAGGCGTGATGTTACGAGAGGAGGTCCAAAAGTTCGTGGAATGAAAGGGTTTTAAATAAAATAAAACTAAATAAATAAATAAATCTATTTTTCCTTCACAATATAGTCTCCCATAAGCTGAATACATTTATTACATCTATGAATTAACTTTTCTAAACCATCATAAAAATATTTT
>DWFO01005607.1:0-10418 GCA_018246595.1 Mimoniades nurscia nurscia
GAAACCGATTTCGATGATTGTCTTTATTGGCTAGGGAGTACTTCAAAGGTAGTCTGATGAGAGTCTGGTTAGGTTCTGATTATGGGATCCACAACAAAGTAACGAAACTTTTCTCTTCAATTTTTAGGAGCAAATCAACGTTACTCGGCCGAATATTTTATAGGCTACCCGGATATGGTAAATTGTCGTAGTCGAAATTGATGATTAATTTCTATTAATCATCGGAGTTCTATCCGCCAGTTGATATAGTCGTTTCTCCTGACTTCGTTTGGTTCATTTAACCCCTTAACGTGCACCCTGAACTACAGCTCGCCAAACTGGCCAAACCGTGCACACTCGAGACAATTCGAGCGGTATTATACTTTATGTTGATATAATTTATCACAATCGAATGCAATCGAGAAATGAAAATAACAAAGCAAAGAAAACCAATCGTTTTATTAATATTTATCATTTACATGGAATTGTAAGCTATAACACTTACTTCAAAAAAACTGTGCATTAAAGGGTTAAAAGGCGCTGTCTTATAATATGAACAGCACGTTTAGTTGGTCTACTCATATTCATTCAAATTTGTAAGTGTAGTTAAGATTCACTGAGAATTAAAAAATAAACAAAAATTTTAACAAAAATAAAACCAACTTCAAAAAAATGCATTCTAAAACAAATGAAAATGCACTAAAAAGTAAAAAAATAATTAGCCAAAGTAAATAAAATTATTACAATGATATAATGTAGGTACAATTATTGGTTTTTTTATAGTCGGGGTCAAAAAAATAACTTTAATTTTTTTTTTTAATTATTGTTGTTTGTAGTCGGGGTCAAAAAATCAGCTTTAAAAAAATCTATTCTAAAACAAATGAAAATGCACTAAAAAGTAAAAGATAATTAGACAAAGTAAAACAAACTATTACGAAAATGTAATCTACGCCGAGGGAGACAAAGAGTACCCTGACTTGCCCAATTAGATGACTGGCTGATGGAGTAGTCAAAATCTCTGTAATATATGTGCTTGTATGAGGAAAGTGATAAACATACATAGAAGTATGTTAGGTTTGTAAGGATATTTGGCCATTGATGCTATCCACCTCGTAAGCGATCTGCCGTCATGATATAACAATAACACTTTACTTGGAACTCTTATCATCCTCTTCGCTATCCAATTCTCCCAAGCTGACATTGTCCGAGATGCTATCAGCCTGGGTGGTGGTAGCTTCGTTACAGGGGATTTGTATGACGATTTTTTTCGCGTCGATGTTACGACGCATCGGCAGCACCAGCGCCCGTTTCACTTTCTGCGGCTCTGGTTCTACTTTGGGTGGTAGCTAGAAAGTATTTAATTTATATTTAGCTAAAACAAAATGCTAAATTTACGAATACACACACATATTTATAGCACACCACATGTAAAAGTTGTGTGTATGAAATAAACACAAAACAAAGCAGAAAAATAAAAATTCAGGTAACAATAATAGGTGAACTCAGATAACTTTTAATATAAAATTTTATATACAAAGTTTTCTGAAATTAGTTTTAGTCGATTACATTTATTATGAATGATTGATATTGGCATATGTGAATTTGCATTTTAATGACATCAGTAACTGACAGCAATAAGGACCAAATATCTAAGGATAGATAATACATACAATATTAAACAAAGCTCAACATTGATTGCACGTATCCAAACTCGGATTTAAACAAGAGATCTACGAATCCATAGTCCCTTGATAGTGTTACTCACATTGAGCAAACTTTTATGAGCATCGGCCACAGCCCGCAGCAGCAGGCTGGAGGCGCGCGCGGCCACGCGCGGGCGCGGCCGCACGCGCACCACGCTGGCGCACGCGCCGCGCGCCGCCCGGTGCTCCAGCACCGACACCCTGCAACCAGTTACTACGTTAATATTAGATATGAGCATATCATTAGGGACACTCCATTTTTACACATAATTTTAGAAACGGCCGTCACGTCTCGATGACAGGAGTGTAGGGTGACCTCTTACCGAGTGGTATGACTACCTGAAGAAGACAGTGGCTTAAAGATGGATTCGAAAGGGCTTCTATGGGCTGCTGGGTGGATGGATGAAAGGATAAATGAATATAGATTAATTACAAGATAAAGAAATTTAAGTTGTTCTAAATTGATATTGATTTATAAGAGAATCAGAATTGTAGAAGACTGTTGTTCATGTATAAAGAGAGTGATGAAAGTAGAATCGCGGATTACAGGCGTGAAGTTACTCTTTAATATTATTATTAGAAGACTTATTAAAAAAACTATGTGAAATCATGGATAGGTATTGTTTTTAGTTAACTTATGGTAACATGACATCACATCTGTAATCCCCGAAGGAGTAGGCAGAGGAGTGTAGGTCACTACCACATTTCACCAGTTACGTTTACATTCCACTATAGAATAGTTGGTGAGCCTATTGCCCATCCATACCTAAGCACATTTCCAGACTTCGACCTAAATTTGACAAATGCAGTAGATAACTTTTGTTTTAATCGTTTGAGATCTGTGAATGCAAATGACCTCTACATATTTTAAATTTGTAAATAGCACTAATAGCAATGATTAAACCATTTTGCTTTAATTCAAGTTTAACTATTAAAACTAAACTGTTTAGATTGTCTTCGGTGTATAAATAAAGCGCAATATAATTAATCTTAATCTGTATATTTTCTAGAAATACATGATAACTGGTGATAGTGAAGAAACAAATAGGGTATCAATGGTCGACCGTTTAGAACATGAACCGGTTTTTATTTAATAAGAATGGACACAGACTTGTTGTCACCGAAAATATTGCAAACTATTACACTTTAAACAGAAGTGTATTCTGACTTTGTAATTATCAAGTATAATTATCATTAATAACTTCTGTTTGTAATAATGTTCCTAATTAATAGAAAAAACACACAATATACTTATATGTAAAGGTACATCTATAACAAAAATTTGTATTTAAGATGTTGCATACCTGGAATTTAATCTCTTAGAATTATTTTCGGTCTTTTCACTTTCATCAGAAGTAGACTTTTTTCTTTGTGATTTTGAGTGTTCTTGTTGACTGCCCAAACGACTCTTAGCAGATTTTGACTGTGAGCGTACTTCTGGCTCCTTTTCAGGTGTATACCTTCAAAGTGCAGCTAAAACTTAATAATATTTACATAGGGAATATGCATACTGTTGACTATTAAATATTAACTTAGCCATGTAACTTCTTGAGGAAGAATTGTTAACTCAATTTCAGACTCTTGGCCATAAAAAAACACATTGCAATATTATTATTGGTTATTACCATGTATTGTGTTCTTATTGTCAATTTCTTTGTAAAATGCTACAGTGTACAGAATGTTGGTGACCTAAATAAATAAATAATTTAGGCTAGCAAACAGGCAGACAAGCCACCTGACAGTAAGTTTTCAACATCATCTAAGAACATTGGCAACACCCAAGGAGCCAACTGTTTGTCCTATTAAGACAGAGCTCTCCATGTGACATCCTTAAAGAGTCCTATGTTATAGTGCTTTGGGAAAATCTCAGAGGGAAGCTCAGAGAGAGTCGACATATTACATATGGGATAAAAATAAGAATACACTTTAAGAACCCCAAAAGCATATTCATGTTGTGGTTGTGTAATAGTGTCTCGTACAGTAGTTATAATACTGTTATTACCACAAATTTCAATGCACTCAGAAATATTTAATAATCATCAATCACTCACTGATAAAACACAAGAAATTTCATAACATAGCAGAATAATATGCTTGACAGATTCATAGCCAACAGTAAATAATTAGATATAATAATAATTTTCTCAAACACTTGAGATTTTTCCATACTACCTTAAATGAGGCAATTAACAACCTTTCAGGGCTCTTTCTCCCTCTTTCTGCTACTTTCCCTCCCTTTTCAATATCTTCTACAGCGTCCTTCTTCTGTGTAGGTGCACCTAGCCTTTCTCTAACAGGTCGTTTTGGTAGATTCAGTTCAATTTGAGGGAGTGCTTCTGGGATGTCTTTTGGAGCCTCTTTTCTTTTATTAATGGAAGTGGGTGGTGGTGGAGATGGGGAGCGAGATTTACGAGAATGTAAAGGAGGAGTAGCAATGGACATGGGCTGGGACATTTCCTGTAATAAATTTAATTTTCAGTTTGCATAGATTTTTAATATTAGTGTTGGATAATTATGTATTCGTTAATAAAGCTTAATTAAATTATTATATATATAATATGTTATTACATATTAAAATAACAAGTGAATAACAAAGCAACTGTAGAACATTATTCAGCATAATTAATTCATAAAAAATTACCTTCAATACAACATCTTCACCAAAATCATTTATTAATTCTTCAGCCTCTGTTCTTATATTCAAAAAGTCTTCATCATCTGTTGAATCTGAATGCTCAGATTTTTCAGCCAATTTCTGCTTTAATCCTTCAATTTTTTCTTCTATTTCAGTGATTTCTTTCAATTTATCATTTTTGTTCTGATCATTAGCACTTTCCGATTCTGACATAACAGCTTCTGTTGATTCTGGACTTTTTAAATCAGTTACAGATCCCGTAGATTGTGATGGTATGCTGGCTGGATCAATAATAGGTACAATAGGTCGTTTTACTTCATTTACCACTGGCTTCAAATCAACAGGTTTTGTCTCATCTTTGAGTGGCTCAAGCATAACACCATGGTTCTTAAGGATCTGTCCTGCAAATACAT
The DNA here is from genome assembly GCA_018246595.1 of Mimoniades nurscia nurscia. NCBI lineage: Eukaryota > Metazoa > Arthropoda > Insecta > Lepidoptera > Hesperiidae > Mimoniades > Mimoniades nurscia. Next base: position 4,731 of record DWFO01005607.1, read on the forward strand.
CTGTAATTGATGGTTCAGATTCCTTCTCAATATTCATCAGTAAGGGAGGGATGTTCGGACGAATCATTTCATGTTTACTCTTTTTTTTACTCTTTTTCTTCTCATCCTTCTTTTTATGAGCCTTTGCTTTGGCTTTTTTCTTAGATTTTTTAGAGCCATCACTCTTTTTTGACTTCTCCTTCTTGTCTTTTGATTTTTTTTCCTTTGATGTTGCTCTAAGTACTTTCTTATCCACTTCTGATATTCCTGTAAGTGTATAAAACCTTTTCGTGATATTTGTATGTTATTTAATATCTATGACGAAATACCATTGAACAGATTGATTAACGGACTCCAAATTTTTTTAATCAGAACCTTAGTCCTATTTAAGTGAGAAATTTTATTATGACTATATAATATAATAATACAGTAGAACCTCTATAAGTCGAACTTCAAGGCAGACACCAAAAAATTGGAGTTACAGAGGTTTTAAACTTAAACAGTTTTTGATTCGACATAGAGTTTGAGATTAATTCTTATTAATTTTCAGTAAAAGAGGTGAAATAAATAAAAATTCAAGTTACAAAGGTAACAAACATATTTTAATTTATTATTAATGAACAAAATTATTATTTTAAAATATCCTCAATATATAAACATAAAAAAGCAAGCACATGTTAACATTAGTCATAAAATATTTCCTTATTTGGTAATCCTACTCGTATTTATTGTATATTCACCTATTGTTTTCTAACAAAAAATGGTGTACTTACAATGTCGGAATATATTTAAAGTTGGTTGAGTTGTAAAGGTTGTAAAATAGAACATTGCTTTATTTAAGATACAGAGGTCCAAATTTAATACTTTCAGTTATAGATGGAAAATATGTACTGAAATGGCTTGTAAAAGGTTTGAGATTTCGAGTAATATAGGTTTTAGGGCTTGAAGGGAAGGGAACAGAACATTTTTTCGAGTTATGGAGGTTTTCAACTTATAGAGGTTCGAGTTATGGAAGTTCCAGTGTATAATATACATAATAATATCTTAATATAATTCTATGATATGCTAGTATTTGTCCACCACCTTTCCTGATAAAAATCTAGTGTAACATAGTTAAAATTTGTCGTAAGTTGAACTTTGTCTTGACAAAACCTAGGTTATCTGTGTTGTGAAATATAGCTACCTAGCTGTTGGCATAAGTAATATGGAATCAAACATCTCTTAATAATAAAAAATTTAAAATATTTTTTATATAGGTAGTCATACTTAATGATGGAGCAGCACTGACTTCCTGTAGTTTCTTCAGCACTTGGTGTAGCCAATTCACAAACAACTCTGTGTTATCCCCTAGGAACAGTTGCAAATCATCTTCCATTTGCAACCTAGTACGTTTGTTTGAAACCATAACCATTACATAATCTGGAAGTTCATCATCTGCAAGGAATTTATTATTTTAAATCATTATACCAAGATTTAAACTATCATTATATTTTGTGATCTTAATAGGAGAGAATATGAAAAGTGGTTATAAAAATTATAGAATCTTAAAATACTCTCATGTTGCATTGGTGTTTACTTGATGCTATTGGGAACTGTTTGAATAAAATAAGAACAGAAATTTGTTTTGTCACTAGTGTTCTATAGGCTAGCTACCACAAATGTACTATCAGGCAGATCTAGACAAGCAATCAGCACTAGGTGTAACAATATACATTACTCAATACCATAAAAGTAACATCACACCTGTCCCCAAAGTGGTAGGCTGACGTAAGCTGTGTAGGAATGTAATACACTACCACATTTCACCTGTTACATTTAGACCCTACTAAGAAATAGGTGGTGAGTGTATTGTCAGCCATTGCCATACATCAGGCATATTTCCAGTCTCAGAGTGACTGCTAGATAATCTAAACTAGAAAAGTCTAATAGTACTCGACCTGGGATTTAAACCCAGGACCTCCCGATTTGGAGTTGTGCTTGCAAGCAACATGACAAACAAGGCAATCATTGGTCATGTTGCAACTATTAAGTAATTAGCGGTTTAGTGTTCATTCTTACCAACATAACAACCCAGCTCTGTCAGCTTGGCCTTGATAGCAGACTGTAACAAAAATAATGAAATGGCAAAATACTGTATTAAAAAACGAAACATTAATTTGATATTTTGGTATACATTTTAATATTACAATATATAATTAGGTAGTATATTTTGTTACGACAAAATAACATTAGCGAGTTAGTTTTCCGCAAGGCTACTGTAATATTTTCATTTATTTACTCTGAAAACAGTTCTTGCTAGACCTTGAAAATTAACATGTAATTTGTCATGTGATAGATACTCTACTAAATATATTACTTGAGTTCTGTCTTTTGAGTGATCAAGGGTGAGGAACAGAAGAATGTCGTTCCCGGCATTATTGTCTATTTTTTAAGTGTATTTACATAAAAATATGCCTATACATATTTGTAGCTCCGGTTCTAAATAGTTTATTTGTTTTAAATATACGTAATTAATGGATCTTTCATGTGGAATTTCACAATATTTACCCGCATCTTCTGGCCCACTTCGCCATCGACATCATCCATGTTGAACGATTGAAAATATTGACTTATTTATGCTTAAACTAGGACCACTTTTGTAAAATTCTAAACTAAGACACTCCGATTGTATGATAGCCTAAAACTAAATGTAAAGCAGCACGCTATCATCGAAAATAAAAGCTAAAAACAATGCCGAAACAATTTTTGCTTCATCTTTGAAGGTGTCAACTGTCACAGATAATACATTAAATTTCGTGATATAAATTCTAGGCTTAGTTTCGATATCTATGGGTCCGTTATTCGATATTTATAGGTCCGTATTATAAAGCATTTATGCTTTATGGCTAACTTAATAATGACAATGGCATTAATTGACATGGCAATAGCAGTACAGAATTAATTTTTCACTGAAAAATATTTTAATTTCGCAGAAAATGAAATTACCTGGATGTTAATAACAAACTGAAAATCTCTTGTTTGTTAAGAACAGAATGCAAAAAATTTCATTACCATTCAATGACTTGTATATAAACTGTGCGTTCTTTCTGATAACTAGAAACATTCAAATCGCTTAAGTTATTAAAGACAAAAGAAAACATTAGAATTTATAGGATGTTACAAGGTTTTGCCAAATTGTACTGTATTATGATGATAAAGTAATACATTATTTACTGTTAATTAATGAAATACTATATTTTGTTAATTTAAGAAACCAAATAAGATACTAATTAATAAGAAGAAGTAGGTGACTTGTAATATTCCATTGTTGTACCATAGACTATATGATAATAATTAGCCATACAATTTTTTTTTGGAATTAACAATTGAGCAAGCAAGTCACTACAAATAAAGAGATCCATAGAATTGCAATTCTTAAAAAATTCAATGTTTACGATATTTTATTGACATTAATTGTTTCCGTGTTGTTTTTAATTTGGCTGTTTGGCATCTTGCAATTGCGGCGTTTAATATGCTTTCATGACAAATTGCCTGTTGTGAAAAGTATCAAAGTTCCAAAAAAATCTTATTGGTATTCTTGTTTAGTAACAAGGAATAAACTTCATAAAGGTGTGGCACGAAATTTTAGGATTGGGCGAGGAGGGCAAATCGGAGGAGGGGGATCGTGTTACTTGCTAAAGCTACTGCCGTTCAGAAGGTCCTGGGTTCTAATTCCGGGTTGGGCAATACTGGATTTTTCTAATTTAGATTTTCTAGTACTTAGTGACTCTGAGTCTGGAAATGTGTCCGGTGTATAGCAATAGACTTACCACTTATTTCATAGTGGAATTTAAATGTAACTGGTGAAACGTGCGCGTATACTACACTCCTCTGCCTATACCTCTTCGGGGATTACAGGCGCGTTATGTATAATAAAAAAAATAAAACAAACCATAGGTTCGGACTTCGTTTATTTTTTCGAACAACAGTATTTAAATAGATATTAACAATAAAAATAATAATAAATAACGTATTAATTTACATTTCAATAGGTACCTGCTTAACACTTTACATATGCTACATATGAGTTTAAAACTTACATTTAATATGGCATTATATTTAAACTTTCATTTTACTTAATTTCTATGATAAAAGTATAAAAATATTATTACAATACTGATAAGAATTTCATTGACAGACAAGATTGAGCATTTGTAGAAAATAATATTCGTAATCTTTGGCCAAAGTGTTTATTATACGTTAACGTAAATTGGAATGTTTTTCATTTATTATCTGTAGTTATGGTATTTTGGAATGTACCACTCAAATACTCAATGTTGCACCGGCACTAATTCTATACATACAAATTGATAATACACAACCGGTACATAGAGACATAAAATACAACGAACATTATCGTATTACAGCTTATTATTTATTATAAATAGGCAACATTATATTTACATTCTCAAAATATAATTACTGACTTGCCGCTTGTTAGTAGGACGGATGGGACCTACAGTGACCTTAAAATGGTTTTAAAAATTAGTAATACGATAGTGAATTATTTTATATTAAAATTTGTATTGAATCTAATAATCGGTATAGATATGTTTCATTGGAAGAAAACTTCCAAGAGTATCTAATATAATATGAGGTAAAACATAAATACAATAATGCTTCCACTTTATAAAATTCAAAACGATTTATACTAAACACTATGTACGTGTTCGCTAAGAGTAGAATTAGTGAATATTTCTGTGCAGGAAAGCGTTTGTAAAAAATTGAATACTCTTTGGTATGTGTTACTGAGGCTGAATGCAAGTCGCTATGTGGTCCGACCCGCCCGTTCGTCGTAGCGGTCGATTTGGAATCTCGTGGTCTTCGGCACTAGGTTTCTCTGCGAGCCGGCCGCGGCGGAGTCGAGGCGGCTGGCGCGCGAGGCGCCGCCTCCCCCAGCGACACCTGGCTGAGCGCAGTGCGCGTGTTGCTGTAGCTGTACCCGTGACGCTCGTTCCATTTCTCTAAAAAGAATTGCAGACTATATATTGGCGTTAACGTTTTTGGGCAATCGATTTTAAAAATCGAATACATGAATCACAATAACGGAAGCCACCAAATGTAGGTACGAACAATGTATTACGATAAATAATAATATGAGTTCGGGATATGGTAAGCATATTTAGCTATGACTGAATTTAATAACATTTTTGAAGAAAAATTTCTTTACTCGATATACTGTAGCTCATTTGCATGCAAATCTATAAAATTGAACGAAATAATTGAATAATATGTGCAATTAATGAAAAATTTAAAGTATAGTGGCCAAAAGATTATGGAAATGTGCAAACATCGTGTTAAAAGATAATGCTGTAATCAAAGTGAATGAAGATTGTAGGTACCTAAAGTTGTTTCGATAAAAATGAACGATAGAGCAACACGCCGGTAAAATATTCATTGATTCGATATGTTTGTTAAAGTTTCAAAGCTACACTGAAGTTAACAGTGCAGTTAACGTTTGATTATCTTAAAAACGATTATAGTTCGTGTAGACGTATCCATATGTTACATATACACCACGTCAGGTGTGGAAGCATAACACAGCGAGTAGCGCGGTGCACCAGCGTAGGACGGGACGATACCTTCAGGTGCGGACATAGGAGGCGAGGGCGGAGGGGCGGTCGCGGGGGGCGGCGCGCGACGGGGGATACGCACCGCTGGTGAGCCCCG
>DWFO01005608.1:0-10418 GCA_018246595.1 Mimoniades nurscia nurscia
GTCCGACCCGGGAATCGAACCCAGGACCTCCCGTTCGGCAGTCGCACTCGCAACCAACACGACCAACGAGGCAGCAAGTTTTATTCATTTCTCATAAGCACCCACTACCACTTTCAATATTGATATTTTTCAAAACGTTCCATTTCATTCTTACAAGTAGTTCTACATATGTATAAATGTCTAGATAGCTATTCAATTTTTTTTATATAAAAAATTATGTAACGAAAATGATTGTCCATCGGTTGAACCGATGATCAGGTTTGTTCATCACTATTGAAAAAAAATTTAATTGCTCCAATATCATTTAATTTGCTCCATCATAATATGATTCCAAGTTCAAAATCGCGTGTTGACTTTTATCGTGATCGCATCTAGTACCTACAGTCCGTCTGCCACGTCACTACGTAAGTATACAATTGAAATTACAATTTATTTTCTTAAAAGATAAAATTAAGGACAACAGATACGTTTTGTATAAATACTGAATATTTTTTCAGATAAACTTTATGCGATTTATCAGATATAATTATCTACGTCGTAAAATTTCTGAAGTCCCTCCAAAAATACTTATAACAATACTCGTAGCCATTAAGACTCCAAGATAAAAAGTCTTAAAGTCTCGAAACCGGAAAACTATGACGTATTCGATTAACCGTTTATGTTTCTGTAGATATTCGATAATTATATCGAGGAGTTCTCATTCCATGTGCCAACACGTCATTCTAGTCAGGGTGTAGCCAGATAAAATATACCCCTTATTTATCTATAATGTGTATAGATTTCTTTGTAATCTTCTTTCAGGGAAAGATTTCTTTGTAATCTAAAATGTTTGCCATAAGCAAATGTAAATTACTGAATTACTGTTATAATACTGTACCTACTAATTTATTTTAACTAACGAAAAGATCGAGACTATTATTGAAAAAAAACATTAGTTTCAAATTAAATAGAAGTGCCTTACAATTTTATTTTTATACTATAAATAGTTTCGTTTATTTAATCGAGATCGGAAAATACGAAGCACTGGGAATTGCATTTATTTGTGGTGTACCGCCGCCGTGGTCCACACGCGCCGCGCCAGTTTAGTTGATGCGTTATCTACATACCACATATGTATATACATATAATATTTGTTCTTGTTTTATGTTTAATGACGCTGCAGAGTGACATGGGCAAAATTTAATATGTTTAAGGACATCAATTTAATGCAATTGGGATTATTTAAAGATCAGAAAATAAATATTGAAATACCTTATAAAATGATCAAAAACTTTTAAAATTACATTTTACTCATGCGTTTGTAACGTCAATGCAATTCATGTCGTACGATGTCTAGGTTATATTGATATCGTTAAATCCTTCACCTCGTGGCTTAAACCTAGATATTTTTGTTATGAGTATCGTTATTTTATTTATGAATAATTTACTACAGTAATATATAAAACATACAGTACTATATACAGTACATACTATATACAGTAATATATAAAAGAAAATAATAACTACACGTCAATTTATTAAAAACAAAGATGTACTTAAAATGATTTAGAAATATTTTCTTCGTAACTTCTCACCTGCGTAACGGAATGTTATTTAGAATTTAAACCTATTTGTAAGTGAATTCGTCGTCGACGTCGGGATTTCACGAGTTCACTTAAAAAGTTGACCCTTAAAATATTAAATGAAATCACCGTGGCTATTATTTTATTTAAGGTCTTGTTCTAGATTGTGTATTCGCTTACTCGCCACAACCAAACTCATGTCCTACAACTCCTACATCAATGTGTAAATATAGCATCTGTTGTAAATATTTATGTATACCTAAATATTTCTGTGTTTATGTCAACACATGTTACTATATGTATAGTACTAGTATTTTGTAAGCCTAAGTGGATATTATATTCTTCTAATTTTGTATCAAATAAAGCGTAAAATGAAACGGTGGACACGAGCTACCATTTCACTGTGACGTGCACTGCTACCACGGAAATTAAATGCTTGGTGAAACGAAACGTTTTAGAGAAATAGAAATTTCATTCGTCCACAAATTAATTTATACTCAGAATTTGTTCTACGTCAAAAGCGATACATCATTTTCTCTTTCTTGTACTCGAGTGGTGGCAATGCAACTCGCGTCTAATACGTACTAGACTTGTAATGTAAAATGTGTAGTAGATTGTAAAATGACGCGTGCCAAATGCACGATAATTTGATATTACACTCTGTGTTGTGATTTTGAGAATTCTGTAAAATACAAAGTCTTAAATACTATAAAAATTTGTAGACACCTTTTTAGATTAGCACAATTCTTCGCGTAGACACGTTAGGACATTAATGTTTAATAAGCATTTAGATTAATATGAAACTAGGTGTCATTGAAATATGTAAATGTATTGCGTATTAATTCTAGATTCATTGTTATAAATCAATGTGATGATTCGTAATGAACAACGACTAAGCTCGCCGAGGGGCCCCTCTCCCGCGCTGAGCGACTCTTCACTTTCGCATATCTTTGAAACAATAAATTATAAAATAAAACTATTATATATATATTGATACATTTATTAGGGTAACTAATTTTATAAGACAATGACTTACGTGATCTTTTAGATTGTCTTTATTAATAAATATATGGTGAAGGTTTTGTCAACTTGTTTTCATTATTATTTTAATCTCGTCTTTGTTTCGATCGCTACACGGACAGATAGATACGATACGATAAATGTTCACGAGATATTTAAAACGCTTTAGTAGGTAATATTCAACTGTAAACCACAAAAGTGAATAATGCAATTCTATAGTTTAATAATAACCTCATACTCCAGTGAACAGTAAAAAATGTGCATGGAGGCTACGCGCCGCAAAATTACTTTTGCTTTATTTCCATTATTGTTACAATGGAACAAAAAATTAATCTATGTAAGGAAACAAATTTACTTCCGACCCCTGGCACCACAATAGCCATATTCATTGGTCGGATTGCGAGATGGCTCACGATCATTCAATGCATTTCCAATAATAACCAACCCATATGCGGAGGAGGTACTAGCGACAGCTTTGTCTCTATAGTCCTAAGTTTTATTTTGATTTTACAATATAATTAATAGGTCTATACCATTGAAAAATACTGTGGTACAATAGGCCAACCAACGATCCAAAATACCATCAACTGTGTAATCACAATGCAAAACATACATAGTACGAACTATATACTTATACGTCAATTGTGTGTCACATCACTAGTGATTATGGGCCATCGATTACAATTTAATCAAACGCGTACTGCACGGCGGTTACGATCTTTTCACCCTACTCCTCGCGTGATCTTAAATTTTCATAGCGTTTGAAAATACATATATAAGTACTTGGTCAACAAAAAATTTCTTCAAAAACATTAGTAAACTCGAGCGACGTAGGGTTCCCAAATGTTCCAAAAGTTGCGTGAAACGTGTTGCCAATTTTCATTCTGATAAAAAAAAACCCATCGTGAACAGTGTAACAAGAGTTAATAAACAAGATGGAACTTGCATACTTGCATACTCGCTTGCAGGTGTAAAATAATAATACCAATTTCGTCATCAGCCGTTTATTAAAAACATTGTATAGTACAATGCAACCACACTAGAATATCAATAAACCTCTGTTACAAGTACGAAAAAACAAAATAGTGCAGTGCAACAACAAAACTAAAACACCTAACATTTTAAATACGCAAAAGACAATGTCGATAATTAATTTGTAATTTACATTCGGTAATAGGCGTATGTGGCATCGTAACATATACTTATTAATTTCCAGCAAAATTAGCTATCTAATATAAATCATGGAATTAATTAGATGACGTCTACTTATTACACTGGTCAATCGCAAACAAAATTATTTGAAACATAAATTTGTATATTCAGTATAAGAAATATATCCCTTCCACTCATAAACGCTCAATAGCCGTTAACTGTAATTTGCATGTTCCATCTCGCTCCCGCTTACAGTATTTGAAATATGATAGAACAAGATATCTATATATTCCGTTCTTATTTTCGTCTAGAATAATGGAAAACTATTAATTCACTACCATGGTCTATATGTTATAAATGCACCACACAATAAAACGAACCCCATAGTCGACCAGCGGCGTTATGTATCGACAGTTTGGTAGTTCACAATTAAACACTTTAAAATGGGAAAACTATAGTTAGTCTCATAATTATATCCATTCATCGTAAATTAATTACTATCAGCTCAATTCCTATAATAAAGAAATAAATGTAAATAAAACTATTTTTCACATTTGTAAGTACCGAAATATATAGCGAGGTATGACGTCATTAAAAGTTGCCAGATGTTCCAATTTAGAGCAACGTCTGTGCACACTCGAGTGCCAGATTCGAGTCCCTGCCTTAAAATATTATAAAGGAAGTACACTAGTAGAAAATATCGTCATAAGAATTTCCCTCACACTCAGTGCAGTAAGGAATTCCCCTCATACTTCGTGAAGTAAATGACAAAAAGGATAGAAAAATTAAATGTGAAAGAGTTAATCGATGAATAAAATACATTTATGATATACGATACGATGAAGATAATACGAAAACTTGATAAAACATTATGAAAGAAACATGCGATTGCAAAGAATCTAAATTTTAATTTACAACAATAACGGACAAATTTGTTTTAGTGACACTTATTACCATAATTACGGTTATTAATTTTTTGTGCTACTTTTATGGCAACTCGTCTCGTTTAACAAATGTCAGGTCATGTGTCCAATTTACTAGTAAACAAATTATATTATACTAGTAGAATGAAGCGCACAGTCCAGATTATTGTTGGTAGAAAAAAATATATATTCACATCGTATCTGGCAACATTAAGGTGTAATTAATCAAAAAGAATTAGCCACGTGAAGACAGGTTATATTGAGAAATAATTCTAGAATAATTAATTAAGACCTAATCATTTAATTTACAAATGGACGTAGCGGTTACAAACATTATACCCTTTGAGAACAGTCCAAGTTCAATTTACATCACTTTTAGCGTCAGTTCAGTAGTCCCAGTGACACGGGCTAGTGTCGCTGGTGTGAAAGATCATTTATTAGTCAATCTATTATAATACATTAGTCACTGGTTCTAAATGGTAAGCTTAATAAATCCACTCCAAGTCTATGTACGGATATTTGTACAACAATAGAGACTTTCTGGAAAATTCGGCCAGAGATCTGTGCTCGATGCCGAGGATTTAATTGTAACGCCTCCTCGTCCGCCATCCGCACCCGTCGAAACCGGTATACATATACACCAGCATACACCAGCTCTGTACCGTTTCCACCTCTTGGTGTACATGTGGTGCTTTGCAGGCGAACTCCGCGTTAAGAAAATAAAACAATGACATACAACGTGTGCTCAATAACATGAGACCTGCGTGATGACGTCACTGCGGTGTGTACAGTGCGAAAAAAAGCTAATATGCTATTTTTAATTGACTAATAAATCATTACCAACAGTATAGATCTGTTTCAATTGAAAAAGAATGACTTTTAATCTGTTTAACGTCTCAATTTATAGCACATGGGTTGTACAACAGATTTGCTCACATTACTGAACATTGACAAACACGTGGTATACAGAAACAGAAACACAATTTACCTCATATTATCTATAATAAAACCGGTGTCACTCGATATGGTCAATTAATACTATCAGTGGTAATAACGCAAAGCTGTTCTACATTCGCTTAACATCAACATATAGATTACATATACACTACTTATGTTTGTGAAATTATAAAAAAAATATTTAGTGACCTGGCACAAGTACTAGCGATACCTAATAATTGTATTAAGTTAAGTAATTACAGTTAAATGCTATCTGCTATAAAATATGTTTATAAATATTCTTTATGTCAGAAACTAACAAATATTTCACACTGATTTATACTACAGATATTGCTCGCGGACTCTACTTAATTAAAATTTACTAACATTTCTTTTCTCATTCCCTAATTATCAGTATTCTATTCACTTTTAACTTGCTTATATAAATATAAATCTCGAGACGACTCAATGTTTATATTAGCGTACTGTATAAACTACGTTGAAATGAGATATTTTTTTATTTATTGTGGACACGTTCGAAGTGGCCAAAGGAGTTTAAAAAAGCATGAAACAATTTACAAAAGACGATAATGACATCTCTTCAACATTTTATTAAAAACCCAAAACAACGAAATATTTAAATCTCGGCCATCGCTTCACCAATATACATCTGTACAGACAAAACTTCATTATGTTAACTGCGCGACAATTTAAACTTTAATAGCCCAGCATTTCTTTTCCAGCATTTTTTCCCATCATATTGTCATTGAACAGGTGGCAGCACCTGCGCCAAGATGGCAGCACTATAACCTTTGACAGGGTGTTGCTCATACATTGAGATGTTCAATAGAAGTAGAAGGGAAAAGTTATTAGCAAGAAAAAAACCAACTAACTTTAGAGCCACAACCTCGTACCGTAACTTCTAGGCCATCTACAAATAAATACATTGTGATGTAAATCACAAGGAACTTCGCAAACACGCGTCCGCTTGGTTGCAAATGTATCTTGCTAGTAGTCAATAAAATTACCAAACCAGTCAAAATAATTTTGACATATCTAGAGGAGATTGGGTATTCATTTAATACTAATCGCACACAATAATATGACACACAAAAGCAAAGCGTTACGCGTAGAAAACTTAAAAAAATTAAAATATTCATTTAACAAATTACAAGCAGAGTAAAAAACAGATTTATAGATGCACATAGATGTAACAAGAAGTTAAGTAAAAAAGTCTACTCGGATAGGAAACATTCAATCAAGAAAACTTCAAAATGACGTCGGTGGCGCACTCTCATGCGTGTCATATTATCATACATGCGATAGCAAATAATCGAAAATGTATATATTCTCTTACAATCATAAACTATACAACGATTAATAAATAATAAGTGCGTTTAGTGTTATCACAAAAATCGACTTTCCAGTTGTTAATCCTATAAAAAAATTACCTCTCAATTACCACTACCTAGACGTACACAACCCTCGCCTTTGGATTCAGATTTACAAACTTTTCAAAATGGAAGTGTAACTGATGAGATTTTAAAATATATATTTAAACGAGTCCGTCTCTATTCGTCGACTCTCACAAACACTAGATTGCTTAATAAAATATGACAAAAGGCTCGGTTACGACAGTTACATGTAACTCGTGAAGGCACAATTAATTTTACAATAAATCTTGTTGAAGTGTAAGTTTTTGATATTAGTAATTTGTGATATCAGTAAAACAAAAAATTAACAGTCTATATAGGATTCATTCAGAGGACTAAATCAATCCAAACTATGGTAAGGGCTACATTTCATAAACTACCTTTGACGTTACATCGTTTTATGACACTATTAAATTTTTTTTTAAATCCACATATATTATAATAAACCTGTAGTGAAATCTTGATAGTAGCTCCCATAAAACAGAATGACCGCAATGCATTAGAAGTTCGCCAATAAACCCCGACAAGTTAAATATGAAACTAGCTAAAGAATCGGATCCACGTCGACATATCGAGACGGACCCTACCTACAAGAAGTAACTTGTTAAATTATAACATTGAATATATAATATAGTAGGAGCCGTATGAGCAGCGTTACACTATTACCACCGATGTCCGCAGCCGCCGCGGGGGGCGCCGTCACTCCAGCCGCGGCATCTTCTTGCCCTTCACGATGCTCGGCTTGTTCTTGAGGAGACCTTTTCTTCGCTTGGACGTCTGTGAGGAAAACATGCGGCTCATTATTATTATTCACATATGAAATTATTGTAAAAAAATTATGATTAAAAAAAATGACAATTTTAGCAAACACATTTAAAATCTAACTCATTATTTTTTCAATTGATTTTCGACAACCGCCAACCGGCATGAACAAGCGGGAATTAAACTGTAATTTAAAAGCAAGCGATATCGCATCATCACGAATCGGATAACCAACAGTAAACCGGACCGGAGCTCAAAATCGCTATAGATCTTCTCATTGATGCGTAAAATTTCACAGTCAATGTACAAAATGTTGTCCAATGACAACTCAAAAACATTTACAGAGTCCACTTTTTAAAATTAAGAATTCAAATTTGGTAACAAAAAATAAAATCTACGACACAGGGTCAACCAAACGAGCTAACTTACTACAAAATCATAGATTGAACACAACAAGAACAGTGCCGTAAATTAGCCTTAGTACATAGACTATAGCGTGAAGACTAAACACACAGACCTATGGGCAGTACATGCAACATAAAAATGAAACTTATATATTTATAGTGAAAACAAATCCATTATGAAGCCATCAAAGCAATTCTTCGATGTTCCTATTAACTAAGTATATTTTTATAGGCTAAATAAAGAACTAACTCACAAGTTTCTAATTTTACTTAAAAGTAATTAAATGCACATGATTTAATGCTCATGATGCACATGTTTTAAGTTTCAAACTATTTTGTTACAATATGTTACTGGTTACAAGGATAAACTGGTATATGATACCGATCACTAAGCTATGTGACGAGAATCCGTTATTTATTCTTAGATGTGTTAATAATTATTAGCTTTTAATTGGACAATTGAATAACATTCGAAACATTGATTTTTGCTAAGTAAGATATCTTGTCAAAAAAACCCAATATTACATACAATTATTATAAATGATGATCATTTGATATCAGAATAATTAGCTGAGTCAAGGTTTTATTCTATTATTGACACATACACATTGTGTCTCTTAACATACATACACTACACATCAGACTTTCACATATATTTGCACAGTAGGTCTGGAAAAATAGACATTTGGTACTTGGTGCTTCCTGCCTACTTCGTAAAGGACCCGGCATGACGATAATAGTGATAATATAAAAAATTAACGCTGAAAAAATAAAATCTTCTATGTGCATGCACTATTCTAAACAAAAATTACAATTATTTTACTATACCAGTAATCCTTCATCGGAAGGCTGCAGTGTTCAGTACATTCAGATAGATGTTAAAATTAAAAATTAATTGTTAAAAAAAATATATGTCTCCAGCACATATTAAGGGTATTATGGTCTATGCTTCATAAGTGAAGGATAGTAACTAAACATTTAATTATTCCTGTTTTCAGAAACCCTCGACCAACAAACTACACTAGTACACTAGTACTAGTATAGTAGGACTAGTACACTAGTACCAGTACACTAGTACCAGTATACTAGTACCAGTACACTAGTACCAGTACACTAGTACCAGTACACTAATACTAGTACACTAGTACCAGTACACTAATACTAGTACACTAGTACCAGTACACTAGTACCAGTATACTAGTACCAGTACACTAGTACCAGAACACTAGTACCAGTACACTAGTACTAGTAGTTTTATTTCAAAATACATTGAAAACTTTATAGGCGATTTAAATAATCCCTACACTACGATTTTAGAACTAAGTAATTGTTAAAATGAAATGTATGTTCTAGTACTGTCTCTGTAGTAGTATGAATAATAAATACCTTTTTCGACATATTGTTAGTAGTAGTCAAAGCTCGCTTGGACAGTGGCAGCCTTGGTCGATTGAATTCATCTGGTTTCTTAACTCTGAAAACAGAAACATGTAATTTTATTATTTGTTATGTTATTATAATAATATATATATGATAATAATAATATCTTGAGACAACACCACACAGCCATCGGATAACTGATAAACTACCTACATATCTTTCATTTGATGCGACATTGACGTGAATGTATTTTTTGTAAATTGAGTTAAATGTAATGAAGTACTTAAAAAGTTTAGTAACTTTTGCAAAAACAAATATATAAATATATCAGCATAACGACGATTTAATTACAAGAAACTGGACAAACATGTTTTAGACAAGACATCAAGACATCAAAAAAAAATCAAACACATAATTACTGTCCTGTAAAATTAAAAATATTACAGTTAAGTCATCGTTCTACCAAATGAGCGATATATACAGAACTAAGTAGAGAAAACAGGAAAACTATTTTCTCTTTTTATTCATGTTACGAAATTAAGACTGTGGTATTGTGGTACATCTATTTTTATCTGAGTGCGCATGCAGCTTATTATAATAGTCCGCAAGACGAGAGTGTGCGTGCACCTGTAGATGCGCACGAGCCAGTGCTCGGAGGTGTAGGCCTCGTCGAGGTGCGCCAGGCGGAAGGCGCGGCTGCCGGGCAGCGCGCCGCGCGTGCGGTCGTAGCCGGGCGGGCTGCCGCCGCTGTCGAACCTGCCGCGCACGCACTGAGCATCACACCGCACCCCCGCACCCCCGCACCCCCACACGCCCGCACGCCCGCACAGGGAGGCGGACGCGTGCCAC
>DWFO01005609.1:0-10417 GCA_018246595.1 Mimoniades nurscia nurscia
CGAACAAACGAACAAACGAACAAACGAACAAACGAACAAACGAACAAACGAACAAACGAACAAACGAACAAACGAACAAACGAACGAACAAATCCATCAATCCATCAATCCATCAATCCATCAATCCAGCAACCCAGTCCATCACCCAGTCCATCACCCAGTCCATCACCCAGTCCATCACCCAGTCCATCAACCAATCCATCAACCAGTCCATCAACCAGTCCATCAACCAGTCCATCAACCAGTCCATCAACCAGTCCATCAACCAGTCCAACAACCAGTCCATCAACCAGTCCAACAACCAGTCCATCAATCCATCAACCAATCCATCAACCAATCCATCAATCCACCAATCAATCAATCAATAAATACATCAATAATACAATCAATCAACTAATCAATCAATCAATCAACCAACCAATCAATCAACCAACCAACCAATCAATCAATCAATCAATGAATCCATCCGTCCGTCCGTCCGTCCGTCCGCCCGCCCATCCATCCATCCATCCCTCCATCCATCCACTCTTTGACAAAGAACAGGATCATGACTGATATTTAGAATGTAATAAGTTACGATCAAATTTCAACCACTGAGCTATCACTAGCTAGAATTTGTTATTTCAACTTTGTAAACGTATGAGAATTTAAGCACCATAAGCTTTACCCTTAGGGTTCTTAGATTCTCAGTGGGAATGCGTCACCGTGTCCGGTTTAAACCCGTTAATGTCGATCTCGGATAATTTAAAAATAGAATCGGATACCATCTTTAGTAATTTATAATTTTTTTACTGGTTCTACCTTCGGGTGTTGTATTATTGGATGGTGTCAAGAAAAAAGAAAGAAGACAATTTATCCGTTACGTAATTTATCGTTCTGTTTTTCTATTCACACTTATTTTCATTTCATTATTGGAATAAATCTATGTAAATTTTAGCTTACGATTACAATTGTATTTTTTAATAGCACCGTTGTTCTATAAAACTGACTCTTTTCTTTTAACTATATGTCGTGAATTAATAATGAAATATCTATTATTAGAATCCTTACTAGAAAGCACAATGTACATATAGATATTTCAATTTTATATATCGTCAACACATAATATATCGTCTACTCCTGAGCACGGGTCTGCTTTTAGTACTTATAAGAAAAGTTAAGGCCATAGTCTGCCTCGCTGGTCATATGTGGATTGACAGACTACGCGCGCCGTGAGAACCACCCGGAAACACAAAGCCGTTAAAATGTAACTTATTTAAATCAATTCCACCGTTTTTAGGTCAAGATGTTAATTAGAAATACTGTCTAATTGCATCTCAAAAGCCGGCAATAAACCAGCTCGACTAGATGTGGTATGGAATAGTTTTATTACGAGGAATATAAAACCGTTAAAATCCCGGTACACGTTATATCGCTTCTTTGGCAATGAATTCGGGTAATAACTTGTATTATAAGGAAGCCACAGCGTTTTGAGCGTTTTATTGATAAGAACATTACCGGTCAACAACATTTTGAAGATTGACTGTCACAGAAGGTTTTAATTTAAGGATTTAGGTAATTGAAAATGAATAGCCATTTGAGGTTGTATGTGAATTTAATTACATTATTTCAAATAAATTGTCAATATTATTATTTTTTTATTATGATGCTCATGGCATCCAATGTAGTTAGAGTTCGTCGAATTCCAAATACATATGTAACTGCAGCCTTAGCTTTTCATCGAAACTTCCCCAAATCATACTCCAAGTGCTCTGGAACAAACACATTTTAATATTTTCATCTAACCGTCTACATGCACGTGTGGAATTATTGATACTTTAGAAAATCTGAAAAGATGTTTCATACAATATATTGCGTTAAGATATTAATATAAATATTTCTAATGACTTTCTACAGTTCGGTTCGGTGTATCCCTGTTTAGATAGGATGGTACCGAAGCCTCTTGACCGGTCGAATGTTGTTAGTGATTGGATGAGAAACGTGACAATTCAGAATTTTGTCTTAATATTTGAAAAAGAACATTTTATTATGGACACCTAATTTATTTTGTACAGTAAATACACCTATATATCTTTATGGAGTGTAGTTGACAAGTTGTTGGAGCAATTATATAGGTAATGATATTATAAACAAAAAGAAACTGATAAACATTTGACAGGCTGGCTGGGAATGGAACCTAATATGTACCGTCGGTTTATTAACTCTGATCATTCACCAATGGACGCCCTCCGGCCAGGTGGGATCATGATCTCCGAAAGGCTGCAGGCAGATGCTGGATGCGGCAAGCCGAAGACAGGGCGCGACGGCGCTCTTTGGGGGAGGCCTATGTCCAGCAGTGGACTGGGATGGGCTGATGATGATGATGATTCACCAATGGAACAACATGCCTACCAGTTATATTTAAGCGAGCCAGAGCACTTTAAGGACTCCCAGATGATTAAATGTTATCCCTGTCAATATTACTTGTACAACATAACATTACATCACGCCTATATTTCGCCAAAGGCGTAAGCAGCTTAGTGTAGTAGTCTTGCTCGTTCGACCGCTATGATGATCCGAGCTATTATTAAAAATATAGCTAGAAAAACCCATTAATCACCGACCTGGGGATCGAACTCAAGATCTCAGTCGAACTCAGCCGTAGCTCTTGCAACCTCATGACCGGCGAGGTAGTACTTAAAGTGATATATAATATAAAGAATTCAATATTATAAACGTAGGAAAATAAGGTGGTTTGTTTTTCACGGTCATGCCAATATCGCGGATCTGATTTTGTATCTTACTATGCAGATAACGCAAGGCTTGGACAGGGGCGAACGCTTTATTTTGATTAAAAAATGAAGCTCCAAATATGTAAAATAAACAATCTTACATACTAATTATTTAAATTTTCGCGCGTAACAATTGATATTTATAAGAAGTAACGTTAAAAATAACGAAGTATTATTTATTTATTATATAATTAAAATACATTTTTTTCTTTTTATATTTAGACATTGTTTTTATTATACATACAAACACTATTAGTAGACAATAAAAATATTCGTATGTCACAAACGACTGGTTCTACAAAACAGGTTACCATATTGATCACGACATATTGAATCGAGTTTAAATCGACAAGGACGCGGACAGGCTCGCCCACAAAGGTTTACCTCTCACTGCGAGCTCTAGGTAGTTTGTGAGCAACCAATCACAATTATCTGCCTATTAAGAGATTAAGGCTATAAACTGACACTTTTAGTTCCGAAAGGGATTGTCGGGTGCTAGAAATAACTGAAACGTTAATAATTAGGTTATTATATCTGAAGTTACGACTTATTGTGTGCGGGTATACACGTATGTTATGGTATTGAGGCAGAGAATGAATATCGCTACTCGACGCTACCTCGCATCTGGCCTGGTAACATGGGTATCAATATATCATAAACAAAAATCGTTTTTTAAATGTATTTTAAAATTTTGCTTCATCTTAACTGAGAATTCATATGACTATACTATGATATAGGTGAATTACAGGTTAAATTAATCTACCATCAAATCTTAGTTAACCGATACTGTATTACTTACCACATCGTTTTGGTTAGACCGCATCACATTGGAGCCATCTTTAGGACGGAAGTTGGGTAACCAACGCACATTAATGGGTAGTTTACCAAAAAAGGATTAACTTGCTCTCATAATTGATTACAAAACCAAAGCAATGAAACGAAAGAAATTTAATTCATTTCCCGGTTTACACGTTTTAGTTTTATTTGGAATGTGACAGCCCTATTCCATAAGGCAGTGTGTGACAACATTCTCAAAAGGATTTGTATCGCCGCTATCTAAGCCTAAGTCTTGAGTTATTACTGGATCATGCTTAGATAATTATGAAATTTAATTAGAATTTTGTGCTTTTACGTATATTTATCTTTAATTTTTATACAAAAGCCAATAACGATAACAATGATAGAAGCCTTTGACATTTTTGCTAATAACCTTTAAATTTTAAATGAATTCTGTGAGAAGAAACGTGTTTAACAGTCGAACGAAAAATTGGTTATGATAATAACGATAACAGCGTACAAAGCTCTGATTTATAAAGGTTAGTTATTGTTTTAGCCCCTACATAAATATATAATAACGCCTTCTATGGGCGCGTACATTCAGTTGTG
Source organism: Mimoniades nurscia nurscia (assembly GCA_018246595.1). Taxonomy (NCBI): domain Eukaryota; kingdom Metazoa; phylum Arthropoda; class Insecta; order Lepidoptera; family Hesperiidae; genus Mimoniades; species Mimoniades nurscia. Next base: position 4,158 of record DWFO01005609.1, read on the forward strand.
GACTCAGATATGCTGATGGTGATGACGTGTATGATACTGTAGCAGTTAAGCGATTTGTTACTCATATTCCTGCGCTAACAAACCATATCGTGATGACGTCATGGATTAAATAAAACTCCGTGACGTCATTCCTCGCTTTTCTCAAACAGGTATCGACGTTGGTGCTTTGCAAATCCTTAAATGTCATTTTGTAAATGCTTTTTGTTCAAAATTTATGGCGTTGTGTTCGCCGAGGCCAACGAACTTATACAAGTGGTAGTATTTTATAAACTTAATGGGTTTACTTGCCCCGGCTTGTCTGGATTGCTATTGGGCTGTTCGTAATCTGATCTGTCGCTGGATTCGCTCCGTGTACGGTGCAAGTTTTTGGTGTTTAAAATTTTTTATTATTACATCTCCACGTCTAAGAACTCACTCCACTTGCCGCTGAGTTGTGGGATTCATATCATAGTTTCTTCGTTATGTTTCTGGTTACGTTTTTATTCCGAGTACATGATCTTGTGTTGATTATGGATTTGATTAAAATGTGTCTTCTTAGAATATGAGACTGTTATGATTGTGTTGCGGTTTGAATTTTTGTCCACTTTTTTGGTTCTATTTTTAAAAATTGGTGACATTTCGCGGGCGTACTCCAGAGACAAAATTATTTATTGTTTCTGAAAATACAAAGAGCGGAATTAGATATTTGAAATTGGAATGCCTGCTTAGTAAGGGGTCTGGCATGATGATGTAGTAATAATAATATTTCCAAATCATAAAATGAGATTATTAAATCAATAACCACAAATTCTGTAGGCGGGTTGTTTAAGTACAAATCAAATCTGCTAAACCGACGGCTATTTCACAATTTAGTTCTCTATTTCTGCCAAGTCAATTACTTCATTAATTCTCTTTGCCCTTATTAGTAATAAATGTAATATTGATTTATACAATGCAATACATTGGCGGGGAGATTTATTGCAATGGAAGTATTCATTTTAGGTGGATTAGTATATTATACTTTATAATATACACACATACGAGCTATTTTTTTATTTATGTATGTACACACAGAAATGACAAAAGTAAAACGGACGGAACGGAACGGAAAGCATTTGTATAAGTATAGTTCTAAGAGTTGTATAGTTCTACATATAAGTAGTGATGTAAAAATATACAGGTGTTTTTAAATCAAAAATGCTGATGTAAGTTTACTATATATCTAGAAACTTCAACACAAGCACGAGAAAGTTACGTGATGTACATATATACGATAACTGTTTAGTTACTCTTCTGCGGGTGCAGTCGCATACTAACTAATAAATTTAATAGAATCATGTTATGGTTACTTTGAGACTTACATATATTCGAAAATAGTTTAATTTGGAGGTACAGTCGTGCACACGAATTAACATATTTAATAGAATCATGTTATAGTAACTTTGAGACGTACATTCGAAAACAGTTTAATTTGGAGGTACAGTCGCGCACTGACATCTTAAACGACATAGAGTTAGAATACTTAATAATCACTTTCAGCAGATACATTGTAACGATCTAAACTGAGGTAAACAAAAGTCGGGTGAACAATTTTGTCTTTTTTAATTAGAGGGCAGAGAAATTTTTAGTTACGTATATATATTTCATGTATAAATTCAGCTGTGTCAGCTTATGTATATTGACATAAATTAGATTTTTTAAAGTCAAAGAATAGAAAATATATATCGGATTCATTTTACTCCCTCAATCAACTCTCGCGCATTTCACACAAGATGCTCATATGCCGGTCGTTCAACCCACTCATTTCTCAACGACTGCCAGCTGACTTCATACAGTTTTGAAATTGTTCGGAACTTTAAACATTTAAAGGTAGGTACCGTTAGATAAATAAAATCTTCATAACTGTAACATTACTTAGAATAGTATTCAACACAATATGACATTGCGCTGCTCAGTTATCTCCAAAAAGGTAGGGTTACACCAATTTTATTGCCATACAACTACATATTATTGCCATACAACTACATATTATAATATTGTTATTTTAGTGTTTATGATAAACCCTATTTCCATATTTACTCGCTTGCGGTGAGACAACGAAATGAAATATACATTTATTACGTTGGTGTAGTTTGAGTGGCGCTGCTGATTTAATTAACACATTTATACCCAGACTGATGGCTGCTCCCACGGAGGCCAACTGTTGATGAAGTAAAGTCGCCTCGATAATGTCTTACATACATACAAATGTATATACATGTTAAGTTAAAATTCAAAGTCAAAATGTTAACATGTTTCTGACCACTTAGTGGCCGGAAAATAAATGCAACATATCTTGGTACTGAACTTTATTTGACATTTTGAAAAATGACGGTACCATCACCATTACAGACTCCGTTTTTGAACTATGGGTAGAGATCCCGACTGCTGATTCGAGGATTATGGTATCGGTTTCCATCCAGGTTAAATGTTTGTGAGAGATGGTCACGAATATTCGTTGTGTATATTTAAAATTATCTACATATGTACTAAGTGTGTGTATTTAAAACTGTTTGTTGTTTCGTCGACGATCAGACTGTTGTAATTCTAGTTCCACCTAACTGGGGATCAGATGGGCGTCTGTGAAGAATTCCATGGATATTGTTGTTATTTTCATCGTCATTAGAGTATTGACTGCCTCTAGTCAAGTGCTTGTCAGAGCGACTACTGACGGAAAGGATTTTCTGACTTGAAATTCCTAATAGTGTTCCATGGGCTCGATGTAAGGCAATAGTTTCATCTCCTTTCCTTAGTGGGACGTAATTCTCTCTGGACAAACGCGAAGGTGTATTACAATCCTTTGCCCACATCTTCAGGGATTACAAGCGAGATGTATATTACGTAGCATATTATGGATGGATACTATATGGCAACGTATTATTTTCCTATAAGCTTCATAGATATTGCTCTTCTCACACCGTGTGCTCTCTTATAACACACTTCGAACGGGAAGTCGATAATGCAAGCACTTGTAATACGTTCTAAAAATGGAACGACGGCTTAAGTTTACTATTGACTGGCGCGTCTTTGCAAATTGTAGGGCACACCATAATTATATTTTCTATAAATATCAACTGAAGTGCAATTTATTGCATAAAGCAAACAATTCTCTTATTTTATATTCAGAAGTGAATAACGTTTAAATATGCATATTAAAGTTAACGCCTTTATTTCGTTTGGTATGTGGGCTCTTTGCCAAAGGCTGCATGCCACATATGTATATTAAATCTACTAAAATATCACTGGATGGTTACACCGTTTGTAAACCATTTTCTATCTAGCGATTAATATACGTTTAAATTTGGCACATCTGTTTCCTAAGTCGCCTTTCTCATTCTTCTGCATTATGTGGTCTCACTCATTTTTATTGATGTGGACGCTACGCCATCTTGCGAACACTAATTAAAATAGTTTTTTTGGTTTCGTTCTATTTTTAACTATAAATGCTTGCAAAAATATTCACTAAAATATGTATATGACTTATTTAACATATTTTTTTAGTATCAATCAATCAATGTAAATAGCCTAATGTAGAAATAAAACTGGTATGAGTGGTAAATAAAAGTTATTGATAAGTGTGGATAAGGGTCCATAGTTCAAATGCCTTTTAAACAGTGCAACACTAATTAAACACAGATCTAAATAGAACACATAATCATTTAACTGTTTTAAATAGAACACATATTAAATTAAACATTACAAATGTATTTATGTAAATAATACATAATTGATATGTATATAAAAGTTTTGTAGTCGGCTGTACTCAAGTTTTATTAGGTTGCCAGTTTACGTGTCATTGGGTAATGGGAGGCGGTGGGTGGCGGAACTGCTCCCACACTGGCTTTGTTCTCAACCAACAAGTGCGAGCTGGTGGATGACCCTGCGTAGTGAATACCTCTTTTGCATACAGTTGTATATCAATAAAACACACATGTCAGCAAGTTGCATAATTCGTTTTGTTAAGGCAAGCTGTGGCATCCTTATTCAATCCACGTTCTCCATTTGCCGCTAAAATGACTTTGTTCTGGTAGTATTTCGTTTTGTGATAAACAAAGAAAATAATGCTTAATCTTTTAGTACTCCTTTTCGTAGTCATTACAGCGAATTACGTAAGTAGTTAGTCTAGAGTGATGGTTTATAACAGTTAGTCCATAGTTTTAAGAAGTACTACATTCAATAAATAGTCTAGAGGCCATACGTCTACAATCATTATGTTTGATAGATTTAAGAGCCAATGATTTTTTTATTTAACTTCCATGTGTATTAGTCTGTAGCTTACACTATATAGGTAAGTACATAATGTTTCAATACTCCAAAGTTCATTGCGAGTTGCCACTCGACATAAACCATAATTATATCCTTGATTGTTTCGACGAATGTGCATATCTTGGAATGAATAAAAAGTACATTTGACTTATAGTGTGAGGTGAGATATATCATTACACCGATTTCAGTAATTTTAAATTTTAACCATCTACCCGCATGAATGAAATCTTGCATCATTAGTTTTTTACTGCTTGTTTCGGTTAAGGAAGATAAAACATATGAAATATTCGTAGCAATAAGGTAAGTGTAGTGTACACAGGCATTAAAAAAGAAGGGAAAATAAAATATAAATGCTTTTTTTTGATCAATAAAGTTTATATAAGTACCTACCTACATAATATGCTGATTGAAATTTCCTAGTGTTGCGGTTAGGTTTCAACGTTTCTGTATTGTTTAAGTTAAAAAAAGTCCTTAATGTGTGGCTAAAATAACGTTATATCACGTCGTTCTAATTTTGGTTAAAAAAGCTATTTGTTATACTGAAGTAATCCCATGGCCACGAACATAAATAGGTACCAAACGCAGATATTAACAGGCTCGACCGACGCTGGTTTTGAACCAAACAATTAATACATTTTTTATTATTCGGAATTATGCATTGTACGGTTTTCACGTCTGCTACCTCGGGAACGTCGCTGCTTTGCGTTTAAGTGAAAACGCTGTGCAGAGAAATCTAGCAAAAAGCTCGCTTTTCCCAAGAGACACACGGCCGCGCGAGATACCAGACAAGTTTCTTGCAAGTCACCGCTGTTGAGAAATATCCATCCATACAACTTTCAATGCTGTTAATGATTAAGATTATCTGTGTACACACTTTCATTATCTTCAAACGGGTACTGCATATTTTTTATCTGTTCGGTAAATTTTTTGAACTGACTTTAGTTAAGTTTTTTAAAATTTGATGAGCGTTGCCTATGGACTGCAGACCCAACTTGCCAAAGAACGTCTGATTTAAAAGGACCGCTGCCTGTCTTTTTGCGTCGTTATTGAAGAGTTCTACATCATAACGCTTCAGAAATATCTCAAAAGAAACTTCATTGCACCTTTCATGGGCCAGTTTGGAGAAGCACAGCATACCTATATTTTTAATTGGTTGAAAATTTGACAATATGATGATCACCATGTAGCGGCACGCTACTTACTTATGAGCGCGCATCTCACATGTCTATTACGTCACAAGACTACGTCACACGTAGCATGCGGAGGCTGGCCAACCAGAAGACGCATCCTCAAACGCGCTATCGAAGTTCCAAAGAATCACAGTAATATGGAAGATCCGAAGAACATTCAGACCGCGGTACCTAGGTAGTAGAATCGCCTGGCGGGAGATCTTCTCTTTTCCTCCACAACCATTTTCATAACATATAGGCCTCAGAATTGGTGGTTTAGAAAATTAGTTTACTAAGCTTTAATAATCGCTGCCCCGATTTGGTAACATCAACCGAAAGGTCTAATGCACAGTCTCTGTTATGTTTAAATCGATATTATTTTGCAAATCGACGCATAAATATCGCTTCGATCTAGAATTGTTTCCCGTGGGTTCCAAATTATATTCAGGTTTTGACTATTTTAAATATTTTATCATCATCATCTCAGATATCTCATTCAAATCGGTGAACATGTTTACTACACATAAACGAGGAGTTGCTGAAGAGTACATTATGTACGTAATAGAAATTTGAAAGTCAGTATTTTCTATGCAAAGAGAATAGAAAACGGCGGCCAGCAGTCATGTGTCCGCTGCCACTCGTAAACTCCCGAAACCTGATACAAATAGAAATTTAGGTATACCTTTGTTACACGTGAATTAGTATTAAATTATTATAAATGTAACATTTTACTACAAAATTTTCTAATTTAGATTTTCTAGTAGTGGTTCGGAGTCTGGAGATGTGCCCGATGCATGGCAATAGGCT
>DWFO01005610.1:0-10415 GCA_018246595.1 Mimoniades nurscia nurscia
TTAGCATAACGGGCAATTGTAAACGTAAACAAGTGTAGAGTTACCAGTAATCCCAGTAATTATGTTTTAGTATTAAGACAGTTCTGTAAGAAACGCCAGAGCGATCGGTCGTGCTCTTATTAAAAGGAATTAATATAAAAATGTTTTATATTTTTTAAAAGTTACATCTTCCGACCCACAACTTAACTGGCGCAGTCGGTAGGATTCGCAGTCTGAAATAACGGTTCCCCGTATCTAAATTCGCTGTGTAACCGCGACTTAAAAGTCTGAAAGAACGGTACTTGTGTGTGGTGATTTCGGGAAATCCGCGACGCGAATCCAGAGAAGAACCTCGGTGGGTCCAGACTCGTCGATCCAGCTCCAGCTCTTCGGAACTCACGCCTTAGAATCGGCAATGCTCGTGGGGTAAGCATTCACTCTGATTACTCCTGAGACTCCTAAACTTGAAACTAACATTGTTCTAGTATTTTATTATTGCATTTTTATTACAAATACGCGTATATTCGTGTTAAAGTTTATTGTGTGTGTTGAATTTTATTGTTTTAATAGTTAGATTGTGCTAAAATGGCTTACGAACAAAAAAATGAAAAAACAACTATTGACTTTAAAACGTTGTCAATACTATTACCATCATACGACGGTAATAAGAAAACGTTAGAATTCTTTATAAAAGGTGTGGAAAGTGTATTAGATGATATAGAGAATAGGCAGGAACCATCAGTGGCCAGTATAATTAGAAATAAGCTTACGGGTAAAGCAGTAGAGGCTCTTTCCCAAAATAGCGATTTCCGTACATGGGAAGACATAAAAAAAATCCTTAAAAGTAGATTCGGAGATTTTAGAGATGAGGTGCAATTGGTCCAGGAATTGATGCAATTATCAAAAGATAGATCGGGAATAGACCAATTTGCAGATAAGGTCAGAGAGATTGCGTACGCATTAATAAGCCTTGACAATGATAAAAAACAATTTTATGAAAAAATGGCTTTAAATGTATTTTTAGATCAGTTAGATCCTTTGATCTCTCTTAGCGTTCGGGTTAGGGGAACAGAACAATTAGAAGCCGCGATAGCCATAGCTAAGCAAGAAGAATTGAAATTAAAAAATAGAAAATCTTTAGAAAATAGGACTAGGCAGATTGCTCCTCCTAGGCCAAATATAAATCAAAATAATTATTATAGGTACCCCGTGGCCCCGTCTAATTTTCAGAGTCAACGCATTATGCAGCCACAGGTAGGTCCTAGGTATGTTCAACCCCAAAGCGCTACTCAAACGCGTTTCGCGCAGCAAGGTGTAAACAACCCTTCGAATATTAAACCAACACAACATAGGATAAATTTTCAATCAAACGAACCGGAGTCTGAAACAATAGAATTTGAACCGGAATCACAATTATTCTATCCACAGGAAAATGAGGAGGAAAATTTTACTTTCTCCCCGGATACCAAAACAGGAACTTAGTCTACATAAATATTAATAATAACATTCGCTTGCCTTACATATACATTAGCGAATTAGGTGGTAGATTTTTATTAGATACAGGTGCATCACAGTCACTTATCGCCCCGGATGTAATACAAAATTTAGCAATAAAACCGGACATTAAACAAGAGACTCATTACATTAAGACCCCGCATGGTGTGACCAAACATGATAACGTAGCTTACATCAAGTTACCACAGCTATTTCATTGCGACCAGACTCATAAATTTCTCATGTTCAACTTTGATAACGACTTTCGAGGATTAATAGGTGTAGACTTACTTGGAATATTAGGTGCTCAAATAGATATACGAAACATGATGCTGAGAACAGAGGCAACAGTTATTCCCATACAGGATGACATCAAAACTTATGTGACGATTAATCCGAACTGTGAACAGGTCGTTAGTTTATCATGTAATTACAGCGAAGGTGAGTATGAATTATCATTACAACACAGTGAACTAGGTTTGGTTTTTCCTGAAGCTCTAGTTAAAGTTAAACAAGGTTATTTATTCACTACAGTAATTAATACAACAGAAAATAAAATAAGATTAAAGAAAAGTTACCCCGTGAAACTAAAACCAATTTCAAAATTAGAAAAATACAAAGAGGAACAAATCATAACTCATGTTAACTCAATGCGATCCACGAAACAAATAGATCAATTGCTTAAAGAAAATCTAAATCGACTTCGAATTGAACACATGAATTGCGAAGAAAAGCGAGAAATCCAGAAGCTTTGTTACAACTATCGAGACTTATTTTATTGCGAAAATATCCCTTTAACTTTTACACACGATATAAAACATAAACTCAGACTTACCGACGACACCCCAATCTTCGTCCGAAATTACAGGCAAGCCCCTCAGCTAAAATTAGAAATACAAAAGCAAGTTAACGAACTTTTAAATCAAAATATTATAAAGGAAAGTATATCTCCGTGGTCGTGCCCTGTGCATATAGTCCCAAAAAGGGCAGATGCTTCCGGCGAAAAGAAATGGAGGTTGGTAATAGACTATAGACGCCTTAACGAAAAAACAATAGAAGATAAATATCCACTACCTAACATCAACGACATTTTAGATAAATTAGGTCGAGCACAATATTTTACAACATTGGATTTAGCATCGGGTTATCACCAAGTCGAAATGGATTCAGCAGATGTAGAAAAAACCGCGTTTAGTACGGAAAGAGGACATTATGAATTTTTAAGGATGCCGTTTGGTTTAAAAAACGCTCCTAGTACTTTCCAAAGATTGATGGATTCGGTTTTACGAGGTCTAGATAACGTGCTGACCTATTTAGACGATGTAATAATATACTCTACTTCATTAGAACAACACCTAGAAATATGTAAGCAAGTTTTCGAAAGATTTAGAACTCACAATTTAAAAATACAATTAAATAAATCAGAATTTTTACAGAAACAAGTCAAATTTTTAGGTCATACGCTCACAAATAACGGTCTTAAACCTAACTCAGATAAAATAGCAGCTGTACAAAAATTTCCATTACCTAAAACGCAGAAGGAAATCAAAGCCTTCCTAGGATTGGTAGGGTATTATAGGAAATTTATTAAAGATTTCGCTAGTCTCACAAAACCAATGACAAAGTGCCTAAAAAAAAATGCAAAGGTGGAAGCATCAGCAGAATTTATAAATTCCTTCGAAAAATGTAAACAAATCTTAACAAATGCACCAATCTTACAGTACCCGGATTTTGAAAAACCATTCATCCTAACAACTGACGCATCGGATGTGGCCATCGGTTCAGTATTATCACAAGGAAAAGTAGGTGACGATAAACCGGTAGCATACGCTTCACGTACCCTTTCGGATACGGAACAAAGGTATTCAACAATAGAAAAAGAGCTGTTAAGTATAGTATGGTCAATAAAATATTTTCGTCCTTATTTATATGGCAGAAAATTTATCATTTACACTGACCACCGTCCACTCACGTGGATCATGTCCCTTAAGGACCCTAATTCAAAATTAACGAGATGGCGTTTGAAGCTAGCTGAATATGAGTTTGAGGTAATTTACAAAAAGGGCAAAATAAATACAAATGCAGACGCTCTGTCTCGAGTTCAGATTGTTTATCATAATGAGGCTGAGAAAGAAATACTACAGGATAATGAAATTATAGATTTAATTTTAGATAGAGAACAAGAAAATGAGAACGCAACTAATATTCAGCCAGGACCATCACAAGCTTTAGATGTGAATTGGGAAAACATAGATATTGAATCGTTACTGGACACATCGGTCATTCCAACGGATAATAGAGATAATATTATAGAAGATCTATTCAGTCCAAATCAAACCCCGAGTCCACAAGAAAACAATGAAACAATTTATAGAATCCCTGAAATATCAGACGCAATAGATAGGCAATTAAAACAATTCTTGATTAAAAAATCACCAGGTAATGAATATATGATAGAGGATCGGTCAAAGGGAAAAATAGTAATAAAAGATGTATTTATACCAGTAAATGACACGGAACCACAAATAGTTAAATTTCTTAAAGAACATACAATTGCTGATCGTACATTTCATTGTTATTTTCATGATGAAGAATTGTACCCAGTTTTCAGTAAAGTATTTAAAACAATTTTCGGAAATCGTGGCCCAAAACTAGTGCGTTGTACAACTAGAGTTACATTCGTGGAAAATAGAAACGATCAAGTAAATTTAATTAAAAAATATCATGAAGGTAAAACTTTACATAGAGGCATACAAGAAACCTACAAACAATTGCATAGAAACTACCATTGGCCAAACATGTTATTATCCGTCCAAAAATTTATAAACCAATGCGATAAATGTTTAAGAACTAAATACGAACGTAATCCGTTCAGACTACCGTTATCGCTCACAGACACACCGCATAAACCCATGGAACACATATTTATGGATTTATACAGCAGTGGAGGTGTAACGTTTTTAACAATAATTGATAACTTCACTAAATATTCACAAGCTATTCCACTCACAGCTTCGACTAGTATTCACATAGCAGAAGCCTTGCTCACTTTATTTTCAATAATAGGCGTACCTCATAAAATTACGACAGATTCGGACCCCAAATTCGATAATGAAGTCATAACGGAAGTATGTGCTATGCATAACATACATATACACTTTACAACCCCATACAATCCTAATTCTAATTCACCAGTAGAAAGGTTACATTCAACATTAGGCGAAATGATTCGAATACAAAGAATCACAGATAAAGATGAAACAACAAACTTAATGAAGTATGCGATCATTGCATACAATAACTCAGTACATTCCGCTACAGGATTTACCCCTTTCGAATTATTATACGGACATACGAGTAGTAGAAATCCGTTAGAACTACATTTCCCAAAAGAATTTTATCAGGAATACGTTAACAAACATAAACAAATCATGGAAAATGTGCATAAATTAGTAAGTGATAAATTAGCAAAGGATAAGCAAGCCGTAATAGAAAAAAGCAATAAAAGAACAGAAACTGCATCATTTAAAGTAGGTGATAAAGTTTACAAGCAAGTAGCTAAAACAGCTCGCAGCAATAAATTAGAGCCAAGGTACATAGGTCCTTACACCATTGTGCGAATTCACCCGGAACAAATCGCAGAAATAGTAGGAAAACATGTAAATTCCAAAACAATTAGGGTTCACTTCAGAATGTTGAGACGTCCTGTACATGTTTCAGGATCACCCTCATCTTCATTGCAGTCCTCGGACTCACCGGAGTCACCGCAATTGTAGAGCCAATTGACAGCCATAATGGTGTATTGGTGCTCAAGGAAGCAATGGTTCGAAACCAAGTGGATACATACCATCTTATTGTATCATACAATATTTCACGAATGCGCGAAATATTTATAGAAGTATGTGGAAATTATTATACGTTTAATTACAATAACCAGAATATATCTAGTTATAAAGGAAATATAATTAGTAAGCATCAGATAGAATATTTAGTAGAAAACATAGAAAATAAGTTAGTATATTTAGGATCAGAAAGAATAGGATTATCAAAAGTAAACAAAAGAAAAAAGAGAGGTTTAATTGATGGACTAGGATCTGTTGTTAAGGCAATAACGGGAAATTTAGACCAAGAAGATGCTAGGAGATTCGAAAGCCAAATACGAGAGATTAAAAGCTGGTCCTTAGTTAATGAAAATAAGCAGAGGCAAACAATAAGATTAATGAAAGAATTTATAACTCAATATAATGATAAGTTAGATAGAATTAAGAGAAATCAGGAAAGAATAGAGGAATCAATAAACGAAATAAAACGCATGCAAGGTTACATTAATGCGGCAACAATATATAATCAAATCATAGTATGCTTACAGCAAATATATGATCGTTTACTTACTTTAGAAAATGCTGTAACATTCTCCAACCTGGATCAGCTGCACCCAAGCGTAGTAGATTCAGACTACTTATTAGAAGAATTAAGAAGTATAGAAAGAGAAATAGATTTACAAATTCCGTACAAACCTACGATTGAGAACATACACTTTCTGATTAAGTCAATTACCGTCAAAGCGTATAGTACAAACGAATCTCTTAACTTTGTATTAGAAATACCATTAGTTACTAACAAACCTTATTCCCTGCTCCACCTGTATGGAATCCCTAATGAAAACAACACGCTCCTTATTCCAAAGAGCCCTTACCTTATCTTGGGAAGTAACGAGTTTGCATATCCTCGCGAGCGATGTATACATATAACAGATTCTGAAGTTATATGCCGACACGTAGAATGGCAGACCCTGAAGAAGTCAGAAGACTGCATTGCGCAACTCATACAACACGAAAAACCACACAACTGTTCTTATGCAAAAGCAAACTTTGAAAATAATATAATTAGACAAATAAAAGAAAATAGTTGGATTATAATCCTGAAAAGAGAAGAAGTTATCAAATCAACCTGCGGAAATGATGTTCAGTATCAGCGAACCAGTGGTGTAGCTGTCGTCACAATAAACAACAAATGCACTATCAAGATAGCAGAACGAACACTAAAAACACACAAGAGATTCCTTCATATTGAGGAAAGCATCCCGCTGCCAAAAAGCTATAACATTCCTAATAATTTCTCAACGAATATAAAATTGGAAGAAGTCCCGCTGGATAACCTGGAAGATATCCTCCAGAAAGCAAAGGAAATTCAAGAACCAATTTACCTACCAATCGTCTCCTCGCGGCCAAGCTGGTCATCTATAACTCTATATATAATCATAGCATCAATTGGCTTTGGGATTTGCATCAGATGGTACATAAGACGCCGTCAAGCAGCAGCAGCAGCAACGCCAGCAGACGTGCAGCCGATACAGCAGCAGCATTCTTCGGCGCGCTTCTCTCTGAAGGGGGGAGGAGTTACGTTAGCATAACGGGCAATTGTAAACGTAAACAAGTGTAGAGTTACCAGTAATCCCAGTAATTATGTTTTAGTATTAAGACAGTTCTGTAAGAAACGCCAGAGCGATCGGTCGTGCTCTTATTAAAAGGAATTAATATAAAAATGTTTTATATTTTTTAAAAGTTACATCTTCCGACCCACAACTTAACTCCCGTAACGATTTTCTTTTTTATTCAGTTCCATTTTAAATCGTGATACAACTTCTCATGTTACATATATATTTAGTTATCGCTCAGTTTAACGATTACTGAAGTGATGTTTTTTTTATTTGACACTTCACTAACATTCCTTAACTTGACAAGTTAACTTTCCGTTGTCATGCCTTTCCGGAATTACTCAAAGCATACTTCAAAGCGGGAGAACCTTTTGAAACTTAATGTCTATAGTGTGTTGCGAACTAGCCCAGGACAAGGCTCGTCGTATGTCGTAACGGTAACAGCCCATACAGATATTTCAATTCATTGGATACTTCCAGTAAACCCAGATTTAACAGCAAAAATATAGGATGCACTAAAAAAAATTCTACTGTTAAACTTCTATAATACGTACATCCTACATTAGTGTTATACTAAAAAATTAAAAACATTCCTATTAGTGGTTACCGTCGATTAAGTATTATTAAAAATAATTATTAGGGCTTTCTTTAATAAGTGGGAATATTAGGTTAGAGCACTATTATTAGTTAAAAAAACTAAATTTAATATTTACAGGTTTATAATATTTACAGAAATGAATAAAGAAAAGTAAATATTTACTATTTTCATCTTATTGCCTTAATGTAATAAGTAGCTCCTTAATTTTTTTTAATAATCACCTTATTTTGATAAGAAATTAAGGATATCAAATTGAGTTTTTTCCTACAAAGTACACACGTAACAGTCTTTAACTTGACAACATATGAACTTGTGAAGCAATATAGCGTTTAGACAATCGTATGTTTATTTCACGTAAAGTCTAAGGGGCCATCCATAAATTACGTCATACGTTAATTTGGAGAGTCCACGAAGTATGACATTGTGTGACAAGAGGCGAAAGGTCCTCAATTTCGTGACGTCATATTTCAACATATAACATATCTAAGTACATTTAATAAGTTTATGGAAAAATAATTAAAATGTAATACATTTTATTATAAAGTTTTATATGCATTTAATGTATATAAAAATAATATCTAATACTCTTTAAATTTAGTAATTTTCTAGATGTAAAATTACGAAATATGTGACGTCACATTGGTGGGGGATCTCTCAAGTGTGATTATCAGTAACAAGAATTTAGGTGGGTTCAAAAATCATGAAATTTGTGTGACGAAATTCATGGATGGCCCCTAATATATGTCTGTAAGTAACATGTTCTCAAAGATTATAGTGGTGTCTAAAGGCCAGTACTGTCATCTGCCATTAATGGAGCCACTGTAATTGTAATTAGTGGCATTCCAGGTGGTACTTGCATTTGTTATAATGGTAACACTGAGTCAAGCTGGCAGTCAGTTGAATTGAAATAGGTGTGTTGTGGTTTGCTTATTCTTGATTGATTCTTGCTTGAAAATAAAATAAGAAATCGTTAACATCAAGTTAGTATCGATTATTATATTATACAACAATTCATAAATGCATCTAAGACCAGAAAAACCAGAAATGCTGTAGGTACTATACTATACTAAATGAGACTGAATACTGACATTAAATGATATTAAAATTGTAATATCAATCTTCACAGTGACAAAATCTAAGCACCACAGTAAAATACGCTGAATGTCAGTGAAATATTATTATATTAAATTATCTTCTATTGTAGTTTTTACAAAATTGGGAACATAGTTGATCTCTGTCTCCAACTGATCAACTCTAGCGATCCTTGGCTAAGAATTGACGCTGTCACAACATATGCATAGTTGTGAATTAAATACATAAATAACTACATAAAAATATCTAAAATGTATCAATTCGTACGTTAGTTAATGTGAATTCTATCTGTTGGCATTGAATTTGTATCTGTGTTGCATGATGGGGCTACTGAGTAGCAGTGAGACCTGTGACAAAATAATCGATTATAAACGATGAAAAGTCCATGAAAAGGAAATAAAATTATTGAACGGGCAATAAATATTTGTTTATCCTAGAAACACATAAAATATCGATACAAGTCGTTCGCACTATTAATGTCGACACAGGCGGAGCTATAAAATATATTATAGCAAGGCATATTATTGTATATTACAAAATATTTTCTATAGTGACGCCCAACAATTTGCAAACACAAGTAGCTATAATATACATACATAATATATATTTTGACTACGTAAAAAAAGATATATATCTTTTTTTACGTAGTCAAAATATGTGAACAGATACGGCCATATCATCAACTGACTGAAATCATCTGACGGTTCCTGATACCATCGCAAAAAGCACTGCGGAAATCCGAAGACTCACGCGCGCCTTAAAGGATGAATGGTGGCAGAAAAAGGCGAATTACATGCAATGGCTTGTAGACACCAATCAACTTGGCGAATTCTTTAAGGAGATTAAGTTCTTGAACAAGTCTTCCAGGGTAATTGTACCTATTAAATCTATAAACGGTACCCTCCTGCGCAGCGAAGACGAAATTCTAGCTCGCTGGGCCGAGTACTACAATAATTTACTCAATATAGACCGACCTGCCGACATACTTTTCTTAAAAGCTCTCTCCCCGTGTCCACAGATGCTAAGTTTAGACGATCCCCCCACCTATGAAGAAGTCGTAAATGCCATAAAGGCCCAGAAAAAGAAAAAGGCAGCTGGTATTGACAGCATTCCAGGTGAATTAATAAAACACGGAGGGGATAAACTTCATACTAAAATCTGGCAGTTCTTTGTGCAAATGTGGGACGCTGAGGATGTTCCATCTGTTTTTCGGGTTTCGAATATTTGTTCACTATATAAAAACAAAGGTAACCGTTCAGACTGCAACTCGTATAGAGGCATTTCTCTTCTTTCAAGCCCTGGAAAAATGTTTGCAAGAGTGCTCCTCGATCGTCTAATGAAGTTGTCGGAAAAGATCCTGCCAGAGACCCAGTTTGGCTTCCGACCAAAGAGAGGTACATGTGAAGCGATATTCTCGCTGAGACAATTACAAGAAAAAAGCAAGGAGCAGACCGAACCACTTTTCGTCTGCTTTGTCGATCTGGAGAAAGCTTTCGACAGTGTGCCTCGCGAAGCCTTATGGATAGTCTTATCTAAACTGGGTTGCACCGATAAATTTATTCGGCTCTTGAGACTCTTTCATGATAATATGACATGTCATGTTACTTACAACAGCAAACAAACTGATCCATTTCCAGTCACATGTGGTGTTAAACAAGGCTGTGTACTTGCACCTACTCTATTCAGTATATACTTTTCTGCTGTTGTGAAGGAGACCCTGAAGGAAAATACGGAAGGGATACGAATTCGATATCGCACAGATGGTAGTGTTTTTAATCTCTCCAGGCTTAAAGCTCGCACAAAGGTAGCCTCCGA
>DWFO01005611.1:0-10415 GCA_018246595.1 Mimoniades nurscia nurscia
TTGTTATACATTAGTACTCATTCAAGAAACATGATTGATCAAAGTGAATTAAATAATGACTGCATAAATATTTCTGAAGAAATTGAACTGGAACATCAACGCACCAAAATTGTAGAAAAGTGGAAAAGTAGCGTTATAGAAGATTCTAATTGTGATGCAGAGGTGATCGATATTTTCCGCTCATTTGAAAATCATTATTTAATATAGAAATTTCTAATAATATAGCTGTAAACATTAGAACTAAGAATCATTTTGTTTATTTGCAGTCAACCACAAGTTGGAGGCACATCAAAGCGAGTCAACTGTAACGCTATCAATCCCAAAGCCAAGGAAATTAAAATTAACGAGAGTGTAACTACTTCTTCAGAGAATAATATCCCAATTACAAAAAAAGTTATGTGTCATGTGTGTCAACGCTATGTGAGTAAAAGATATTTTGCTAATCATTTAAAAAGTATCATGCATAATAATAATGTAATTAAATCTCATAGGTACTCAAGATAATGTATCGGTTATTGATTCTGCTTTCGGACAGCGACTTATTTCCTATAGATTTAAAAGTAAGCCAAATGAATCATGTGATAATCGTAAAACACCAGAGTTATTTTTATATTTAATAAAAGATGACATTATATTATTACTGGAACGATCTATCCAAAAAGATAACATGTTCAAAGTTAATTTTATACATGCAAGCTTTACACAACAAACCAAAAATCGCTAAAATTCTTTCAGTTTTCAAATATTTAATTATTCAATATGTCATGGCGATGACCTTAATGTGTTTCATTTATCATTTGTTGAGACTTTATCAAATAAAATCAGTTCCTCTGAGAAAAAAGACAGTGGTTGGAGTTTGAAACAAATCAAACACTTATAAATTAATATTAATAAATTCAATCCTCTTCGTGGAAGTTCATACATTGATTGATCTTCCGCGTGATATTAAATTACGAAAAGCTGTTGTTAACGTTCAAAACACCGATGTTGTGTTGTAAATGGGCGTTACTATCTACCTTATAACCCGTAATTAAAAATGCCAACAGACTATCGGCCTACATCGAGCATTGAAACAAATTTCTTTCTTTCCCAGATAAACTTTCCGATATATCAAAAATAGAAAAGTTAAATAATATTGGTATCAATGTGTTTAGACAAGAATTCAACAAAAACAAAAATTATCATGAAGTAATAGGTCCATTAGTAATGACAAAATGTCGTCAATTAGTACATGTAAACTTACTCTATTTAAAATATGGTACAATCGCTCATTTTTGTTATATAAAAACAATACGTCCAAATTAGTTAGTAAGCAAATTTCTAACCAAGAACATAATATTATTTATTACATTTTCCGACTCAACAACGATTGAGTGATCATTAAAGAAATAATTGTGCTAATATTAAAACTGATTTACCAGATGGTAAAAACACCTTCAAAGACTGGTTTGGTAAACCCATGGCAAACAATAAAATAAAATTTGGAAACTTCAGTAACAAAATTAAAATACCCATTGTTATATATGGCGATTTTGAAGCATTCTTGAATCCAATAAATTTATGCTCCAATGATCCATCTAAATCTGACACCCATAATATTCAAAAGCATGAAGTGTATAGTTTTGGTTACACCTTATCAAAATGTTAACACCTTATCAAAATGTCCTAACTGTGCAACAGAATTTATGTATCGTTTATACGTTTATACGTATATGTTTATGTATCGTTTATACGAAGACATAAAATTAATACGTAGAAAAAAGACTTTCAGAACAAGTCCTAACTAAATCCCTGTCTATTGATATCATATCTAATTTAAATGAAGATAAATATTTAGATTTTGATTTACATACTGGTATAGTTAGAGGTAAGTAAGTATATCCACACAAACACTGTTAACAAAAAATTAAAATTCTAAGTTTTATTCCAATTTTCTTACTTAACCTCAATCAGGATGATACCCATTTCAATGTTCATGCTCTAAATTTTGTCGATGGTAAAGTAAAAATAATATTTAAAAACAAAGAGAAATATGATTCTTTTTCCAAGACGATAAATATCGATACCCAGTATATAACGTCTTATATGTATAATGTCTTAATATGGGAATGAAGTTGAAAAAAAAACATAGGATACTGAAGTTTAGACGAAGTCCATGGCTAGAAAAACATATAGATTTAAATACTAACATGCGCACATTAGCATAGTCGGACTTTTAAAAAGATTTTTATAGATTAGTGAACAATTCTACATTTAGTAAAACCATGGAGAACATAGAAAAAACAGTGAATGTTAAGTTATTAACTCACTGGGAAAACAAGAGTAAAATTTTAGGTACAATGATTATGTCGCTCGGCCGTATTTTAAAAACTTAACTATATTTTCATCAGAGTTAGTGGCAGTATAAATGCTGAATTGTAAACTAATTTATAATAAACTAATTTATTTAGGATTCTCTATTCTTGATATTTCAAAAACTCTTAGGTTTGACGTCCATTACAACTATATAATTTCAAAGTTTCAAAATAAAACTAAACTTTTATATATGGACACGGATATTTTGATATACCAAATTTTTACTCACAACTTTTATGAATATATAAAACCCGACCTTCAATTGCATTTCGATTACCCATCTGATAACATTTATAACTATCCAAAAGTGAATAAGAAAAAAACAGGCTACTTTAAAGATGGAAATAAATGAAAAATATTTAGGGACTTTTTAGGGTTGAGAACTAAATTGTATGCTTAAAAAAATATAATAAAATAAAATTGTTACAAAAAATATGCAAATGCATAATTATAAGTCCTGTCTGTTTAATAAAACTATTCATTTCGGAGCAAACCATTATGCAACTTGAAAAATATTAATTCTTTTCAAGGTATACCGTATACCGAATCTTAGTATGTTTGATGGTTCCATTCAACTTTTTATCATTGATGATCTTATGAGAGAGTCAGATGGACATATCGTTGACATTTTTACTAAAGGTAGCCACCAAAGAAATTTGAGTATATTTTACATAAGTCAAAATTTATTCTATCAAGGTAGAGGTGAAAGAGATAAAACGTAACATAAAACGTTTTATCTTCTATTTCTATATTTCTTTAAATTCAAGTAACATAATTTATTTTAAAAATCTACGCCATAAAACACAAATTCGACACTTAGCAAGACAACAATCACCAGAAAATACAAAATTCATGGAGGATTCTTATAAAGATGTAACTAAAGAACCACATGGATATATAATGATAGATTTAAAACAAGATACTAGTGTCGATTCAAAACTAAAATATTTACTTGTGATGGTTACTGTATTGTATATCTACCCATTAAAGGAATTTAAATATGCAAAGCATCAGGATATTTCTATAATTTCAAAATAATGTCTCGTACACTGAAAACGCATAAAAAAATTCTAGAATGTCTTCATTCACTTAAACCCAAATGACAAAAAAGTCTTTTGAAATCGGGTAATGACGAAGAGATAAATTGTATTTGTGAATGTATTCATAACGTCCTTCAAGGTAAAATACCTCTTGAAGAGAAAGAAAAGAATAAGTTGAAGAAATATAAAAATTTGCTTCGTCAAGTAGTAAGAAAAACTACAAACAAAATTCGTTAGCAAAGCAAATTAAATTTCAAAAAGGGTGATCTTTCTTACCAATAGTATTGGGTGCAATATTGAGTGCATTAGTTAATGTGTTGTTTGAACATGGAGCACTCAAAAAAAATGTTACTAATAGATCCAAATGTAATAGGTAAAATGAATCGGCAGAATTTGTCAAACAACCCTACGACTTGATTAGATTCTGAAATACAAAGTATTTAAAAAAGTAATATGGATGATGGAAAAAAGTCTATACTCTATTTACAAATGTATTACTTATATGTATTACAAAGATACTTACATCATATTCAAGAGAACCGATGACCTTATGAGATACCCATTGTTTCAAATGACAATAATAATCTTAACATTGAAAAAACTGAAGCAAACTCTGGCAGTAAAAACAAAAACTTAACTGATACTAATATTGATTTTAAACCAGTTTTAAAGAAAGATTTTGATGATTAAAAAAAATGAAAGAACAAACACTAGTGTAGTTAATGATCAGATACCGACTACGTTAAATATAAAACAACCAGAAAATACTAATACACAGCTGTATACACCAAAACAATTACTACGAATTATGCCGAAAACTTACGAGTATATGAAGGAGAGTGAGTTATTATTAGGTTCACTGCCTAATCATAAAAACAGGATATACTGGGACAAAGAGGGTGCCGTGCTCATAGACAATGCTAAGATTCCTGCTAGCAATAGTTTAGACTTGGTTAATGATTTTGCATAACCTCCTAGAAAAACAGATCCTGTTGGATGGAAAAAAATTGGAACCATATTAACATTCCCATTACTTACTTGGGTAATACCAAAAGAAGTATCTTAATATCGCAGCTAGAAATCGATTGACATTTTAATTTTCTTGGCTTTGGAATTGATAGCGTTACAGTTGACTCGCTTTGAAGTGCCTCTAACTTGTGGTTGACTGCAAATAAAAAAATGATTCTTATTTGTTATGCTTACAGCTATATTATTAGGAATATCTATATTAAATAATCATATACATACGTTGTGGGATTTTCAAACAAGCGGCAAATATCAATCAGCTTTGCATCACAATCAGAATCTTCTATAACGCTACTGTCCACTTTTCTACATATTTCGGTGAGTTGATGTTCCAGTTTAATTTCTTCAGAAATATTTATACAGTCATTATTTAATTCACTTTGATCAATCATGTTTCTTGAATGAGTACTAATGTATAACAATAGCGTAATTACCTTAGATTGTTATCATTACATAATGAGTACGTCTATGGTTTATTGTTAAATAAATATCTTTTGCAATTCTCTGCTTTCGATATTTCTTTGCTTATACTTTAAATGACATTATTAACATCTTGATTATTATTATAACTTTCTACGGTATAATACTTTATTCTTGTGGTAGCATGCTTCCAATGTTGACGAGGTGGTACATTTAAAAGATTTTTCAGGTCATATACTTCAATTTTAATAAGACGTGAAGCATTTAAACCATCATCCGCGTTTGTTGATAAATTGTTTGTGCCCCTTTCTCGATGAGCTCTGGACACGGTTGACGAAAGTTTTTTTGGGTTTATGGTGTCGATATCAAAAATTGAGTCCACACTTTCATTACATTTGCGCCTCTTTAAATCTTTATTTCTCGGTCTGAACTCTAGAGCATTTTCTTCATCAGACTCTCATCATCAGTATTTCTTCATCGGCACTGGCATTTGTATACATATAAATATGTTTCTCACGAATAAATATTTTTCAATTATTTTTTCAATTTACAAGATGTTACATTCTAATGTTTAACGAGTTATGAGTCATTAGCTGAGGAAAGCGGGTGGTCGGATGGGCTTAATAGTATAATAAGGTCATTAGATATCGAATTGATAAATTTATGTTCAAATTAACTAAGACAAGTTTGTCGAAATTACAGTGTAACTCTTATTGTCTGTAGAGCACGAATAAATCCAACTGTTACTTGCACATCAGAAAGTTTTAGCCTCTACTTCTGCTAAATATCCCATTACTCGAGCTGAAGTCAAAGTTTTAACCATACCATCAGGGATTCAGGGAAAGCTTCCGGACAATATTTTTCTGTGACAAGTACCTAAAAAAATGTATAGTTGGATTTGTAAATAACACAGCATTCAATTGTAGTGTCACTAAAAATCCCTTTAATTTTGAAAACTGTCCTGTGACCACATTTTGATTATATGTACATATTGATGGGTAACAGATCCCATCAAAAGCTTTGCAACCATCGTTCGAAAATAATATTTTTCTGCAGCCTAACACACATAATTTTCGGGTACAGGTATGAATATTTTAAACGAAGGTAATATGCGAAAGGTATATCCAGAGTAATATGCGAAAGGTTGCTACTGTCTGTTGGCGTTTGATCTAACTCTTGATTTATCATCAAATTCCATAATTCACTGGAATCTTATTAAGCATGGTATTGTAAGACTAGAAGTTCGGTTTGAATCCACTCTCACCGAAACAATTGACTGTATTGTATATGCAAACTTTGATAATGTAACTGAAATTGATAAGAATCGTAATGTAACCATAGATTATAGTACTTAGTAAAACATTTTGTATAGATTTAAGTCTATCAGTAATAAAAAATAACAAAATACTAACCTATGGTCTTTCATTACAATTGAACTTATCCCTTTATATACTGTGCTACCTGGATAGGTTCGTCATTTATAAATGTACTCGTTTTGTACGAATGGTATGTTAACATGAGAAATACAATTGAGATTCAGAAACATTTACATATCATGAATTCAAGCCTAAGAAACAACGTCTATGCAGCAAACAGATTAACGCTCTACGTAAAAATTCCAAACTACTTAATAATAAGTAACTTGGATCCTGACATTGAACTTGCTCGCACTGGGTAGACATACTAATAAATCGAAATTTTTTCGGTCAGTATTTTGATTCATATGGGAGACAGCCGGCCGACAGGTTATCATAAACACTTTTAAGAAGAAATGCAAAGCATTGGGATTTTAATAGATACAGAATACAGCACGATTTTTCGTCTGTTTGTGGAGAATATAGTCTGACATACTTTTACTATACGTAGATACCATGTTAAATCGCACAACGAATTTTTACGCTTCTTCGGTGAGGATACGTTATTAAACGATATGCAAGTACTCGAATTATTTAAGTGTTATTTTGGTTGAAAGTAAAAAGTAACAGAGAAACATTTTATTGTGTTTTTATTGTAAATATGCATACCTAAAACTTCCATGTTGTCATGAGTCATTAGAGTCATTAGCTGAGGTATGCGGGTGGCCTGATGGGATTAATGAGATAAGGAGGTCATTAGATAACGAAGTAGGAGCACAATATTGATGAAAGCTAACTTTTATCGAAAATCTCCATAAGTCAAAACTCTATAACTCGATTTTTTTTGCGTCTCCCCTGAAGTTCGACTTATAAAGGGTTTACTGTACTATACTTTATATCATAATAGTTTTGAATAATATTGTTTGTAAAATCAGATTTAAAAAAAATTCTAACACGCGGACGACATCGGGAGTAAAAGCTAGTATAAAATTAATGAATTTTGTATGGATAGATGTGTTTTTAAAGTATTCACTTCTCGTGTTCTAGAACAAACAACTTTATACTTGTTGTTCGTGGAATGAGTTATTCTTTACTCTCGTTGTTCTTAGAACGTTCTCAAAACAAATCAGCATAACTTGTTCAGTGGAACAAATATGTATATATTATATTGCTATAACGCTGAAGTTCTTCGGTTTTAGAATGAGAACCAAAGTACGGCTTTAACACATCAAACCATTACACTTAAGGATATAGTTGTTAATAAGGAAACGAATTAAACACTAGGCTTATTTCATTAGTGTACTAATAAGCATTTTCCTGTTCGAACGCAAGCTCGGAAGATAGTTCCGTTTTTTTCTACATAACTCCCGAAATGTTTTCCGATCAATTTGTACATTCCTTCGATCCTGTCGTAGTACGACATTCATATTAGTTATATTCGATTAACACATAGTCACTCGGGACAAACGTCGAATATTTGGATATGTACTAGCAATAAAACAGTTCGAAATGTCCAAATTATATGCTAGTACATAACTTTTATGTATGTACGTATTTACCTACCGTTATATTGAATACTATATATTGCTCTCTGCCTACCCCGTAAGGGACCTGGCGTGAAGATATGTATATGTATGTATATTGAATACAATTTTACAATCGTTCGCACTCGAGGATATACTGCATGCAGAATCAAGGTACCAAACGTTAATAGATATATACAAAAAAAAATTATAACGTCATACCTCTAATCCCCGAAGAGGCAGGCAGAGGAGTAGACTACACTTCCAAGTCTCATCAAATACACTTGCGTCCCACTATGGAATAGAGGTTGAGCCTATTGTAATACACCGATATCCTACTATATAATATTAAAAAAAAATATAAAAGTTACAACTCGGCAAACGAACATTTCTATGACAACAAAGAGCTTATAAATGACAAAGCTTTATCAGCTCCTCGACTGGTTTTGTGGTTAACGCGAACGTCTTGACTGCGAAAATTGGGACCTTTTACTAATACCATTGGAAAGTTGAAACCGAATTAAAATTCTCTCAGTGACTGCGGTACGCCACCGGTACCATACCATTGACATTGTTTTGGCGAAAAACTAAGGCATGTTCCACACAGGGATAAACGAATCGATGTAGGCATGACAAGAAAAACTATGCTTACTGTCAAGTCACATAATAAATTTTGCGAAATACATATATATTTTATTGCGGTTACTATTTGGAAAAATGTTTTTAGGAAATCAGCGTGACTTAGGGCGACATAATGTTTTATGTTTTGTGACTTATTGAGAAGCTAACTTTATACGGCCTTACCCTGATTCGTCCTGACTAACAGGTAAACTATACACCAAGCATTGATTTCGAAAAGATATTTTAAATAATTGTAATATTTCCTCTCAACCACGTCTTCGCTGTGATCGGCGGGAACTCACGAAGTAGAACTTCTGATTGGTCCGAAATTAATTACTGGGCTGCCCCGAAAAACATACGTGCGCTAAGTCTATATATGATTAAATGGAAACATGTATATTTTTTACAATTTATCGGTCGAATCTAAACGAGATTTCGTTATTTATTTACTAACGTGAAGCTACATAATACAAGATTATACTAAAGTATTCTTAAAATGAGAGGAGGTATAAACTATTTGCTGACATATCAAACAGAACGTCTTATTAGAAGCAATTAAGAATCGGACCGAAACGTAGCATGGATCGGAAGGAATAAAGAAAGTGTCTGGAGACTACGACATTAATCTTCCGTTCAGATAATCAATAAGTCCAGCGATAAGATCGGTGAAGAAAGAAATAAAAGAAACTGAATTGAGGGATAGGAGGGTGAGAAATGTAATATAGAGGCCAGAGAATGGCGCCTCCCCGACGACTGAAGCAGGGTTGGTAATTTGGTTTTTATTTTTACCATATAAAAAAATATTTACCTTTTTTTATCAATATGCATGTATAAGTTTTTCGAAGAAGGTATAAATATTCATCGATGTTTATTTAAAAATTTCACCATCCGTTTTGTACCTTGTTAAACAGGATTTCTAGGAAATTATTTTTTATTTGTTTCCCTCTGCAATTTGTATATCAATTTTATATTTAAATAATAGTATTCGATTTCTAAATTAAATTAGATTCTAGACAATCATAAACAGAAAGATTTCTTACATGCACTCATTTTGTGGTTTTCCACGATTTGTTTAATAGGCGTGAATGGTCTTTTTTTCTGATCGTGACGTTCCGTTTTGCAATTGCATGGTAAAACAAAAAACGTTAATGCTACAAATGTTTAATATAATAACATTAGATTTTCATGTATTACATTATAGGGTTTTCAACGCTCGTAGCCCTGGTGCGCTGGTGCATCGCAAACGATCTGTAAAGTTAAGCAACGTTAAGTCTCGATCGGCTATTCCCTGTTTCAGTGGATACGCTGGGCGATGGGTTATGTTTTGTCATCACCGAGAATTTTGAACGGATCAGCTACTGAAAAGTATCTCCGCGAATCGATATAGAAATAGTATTTTAAAATTATAATAAATAGTATTGTAATATTAGTATGTATTTTAAAATGATAAAAAATAGTATTTTAAATTGTGTAGAATATAATATGTTTTTATTAGCATAAACGACGCTCCGCACAACTAGTCCCTTGTTCTGCGTGTAATTAATATTTAATATACGTTTAATTCTAAATTTAATATATATATAATACGAGTACTATGTAATTAAAATTCTATATGGATAAAATCTGTATTTCAGAATGATGAACATCCTGAAATGCAAGATTTGCGTATCTTGTATTTTACGCCTGTAATCCCTAAAGAGGTAGGCAGATGAATGTATGCAGTTGGCGGTGGTCCCACTATGGAATCGACTATTTTACTCTTAGATTCAGTACAAAGAACAATTTAATCATGTACATTGAAAGGTTTTCTACAAAACTATCATTGAAAGGTTTCTGACATAAAGAGCGAGGTACAGAAATATTTAATGTTAAAAAAATGCAAGAATATTTAATCATTAAAATTGAAAATAAATACAAATATAGTATGTATATTAATTTTTTTTACCCCTTTTAGTCATTTAAAACAAAACTAACATTAATATATGTATATTACATTATACTGCCTCGTTGGTCGTGTTGGTTGCAAGTGCGACTGCCGATCGGGAGGTCCCGGGTTCGATTCCCGGGTCAAACAC
>DWFO01005612.1:0-10410 GCA_018246595.1 Mimoniades nurscia nurscia
GATGCGGAGACCCGCGAGATCCACTCTCTCCCCCTACGCGGCGCTCCTGCGGTTTTGTGTGTGTGTGTGTGTGCGTGTGGGTGTGCGCGTGTGTGTGTGTGCGTGTGTATGTATGCGTGTTGCGTATGTATACTTTCTAAGTATCTTGATGAAGTAATGATTTTAAATAGACATTATTTCTTTGCTACGCCTAACAAAGCGCCATGATTCTTCACTTCGCTTCGTTATTGCGCCACACGGTAAATATTATTTTTCGAAAACGTAAAGTGCCATTAATGTTTTTCGATCCCGAGGAGGTCGAATAAAATGTCTACATAGTGACGCATATACAAGCTCAAGCCCAATAATAACAACCAGATGTATTTTATGTAGTAGTTTGTAATGTAGGTACACAAAAGTACGTAAATTCTATAGGGACAGAAGGTATTTGGAATTTTGTTTTCTCTGCCCACCTCGTACTCACACCGTACCAGGTCTTTACTTGGTAGTGTCGAGACAAAATAATAACGATAATGAAAGGACCTCATATCTTCTTATTACTTCTATCATTAGACGTACCGTATCACCAGCGGCGATTATGAAGTCGGCCACAATTCTCGTGATCACGTCATGACTAATATTTTCATCCACAAATTTCTTCATCAAACCGTTATTACCATCCATATGTGCCAACATTTCCAACGACATTTTTTGTGCTGAAAGTTGATGAGTAAAAAGAAAAAAATGTAGAATTTAAAAACAGCTGTTTCGGTAGTTCAGCGATTATCAAACTTACAAAAAAAATATGTATCTATACCTAAGAATAGCGATAAATCCACACATTCCTTGAAATCCCTCCAAGGTTTCAAATTAAGTCGTTGATACCACTGAATTGGAAGTCCATATAGGTTTGTCGTGCTTTGAAATATCTTTTTTACCGACTCCGAAAATATTTCTAGAAGCTCATTGTAATAATGACTTGTTTTCATTGATGATGTATTGCCAAACAGAACGCTTATAATGACTGCAAAAAATACGAACAAATATAAAAAAAAACCCATTAAAGTAGGTACATTAGTTTCTAACTGATGGGGGAGTTAGAAGTCTCCCAAACGGGCGTGCATGTATGAAGATAGTGATGTATGTGTAAGAAGCACGACAGGTTTGTCAGGATAGAGATATTTGGCACTCTGTGCTCTCTGCCGACCCCTGGATCTGGCAAGATATGTATGTAAGTAAGAAAAATACTTGACTTGTTCTCTGACTTGCTGACTGCATAGGATAAGACTAAGTTAAATAAAAAACGTAAATCACATGTGTAATCCCTGAAGAGGTAGGCAAAGGAATAACGTACACTTCAATGTTTTACCAGTTACGTTTACATGCCACTATGGAATATGTGATGAGTCTATTACTGCACGCCGGGCACATTTTTAAACTCCGAGCCGCGATTACAAATCTAAATCTCAGTTAGAAAAATTTAATTGTATCCAACTCGGGAATTGAACCCATAATGCCCTCTCGGCCGGCAGTCGCGCTCGCAAATACTCGATAATTGAGGCAGTTAATAGACCAGACATTATTAAATCATATGGAAAATAGCTTCCCCGCGTATCCTACTTTAGGTAACTTTCCGAAAGAGCGTTTGAGGGTAACTATGCTTCGTATAGGTAACTTTTGTCTGTGAAGAATGGTAACCTTTTAACACTAAAACCGGTAAATCGCTTGTAGCTGTTGCCCATTTACTTACTACTTCTATAACAAAAAATAATAATTTCATGTCCTTTATGACACATGTCATCCAGTAAATAACGTGCTAGTTGTAGTAGTTGTTCTCTTGCTTTTACAGAACGAGAATGAAATAATACATACCATGCGTCGACAGTTTATAAAGTTCCGATTCTACATTGGATATTTTAGTTCCATTTTCCGATTTGATTTTCCAAGTATTAATAAATTCTTCGATACTCTGTTTGATTGGTTCTTCTAGCCATTTATCGGAATCTTCTCTCAATAAATGTTTATTGGCAATTCGCCTATTATTCAACCATTCTTCGCCGTTCATGAAAAACAGCCCCCTCTTGGAGCCGTACAGTTTCTCATACAATACCCACGGCTCAGGCAAAATGTGCGATGGATATTTTCCTTCGAGATTAATAAAAACAGACTTTATTAATTCTGGATCGCTTATGAAAATTAGCTCAGAATTCCCGCCTAATTTTTCGCAAAATATCTTGCCCAACTGCTTATGTCGTCCGTCAACGTATTCATGTAACCTGTGCAGTGTTAGTAACATTTGAGTATTTACATTGTCATGAAAATTAATATCATCAAAGAATTTAACCTATTGCTGTTCTCACCTGGTTCCTCTACCAGCAAATAAAATATTAAATTTCGTACCAATTACTGGCACTGATTTTGGTCGTGGTATATCCTTAATAGTCAAATCTGTTCCCGTTTTCTCCATAGTTTGTGAAATATTTCTCTGGATGAAGATCGGGGAACGCTTTACGATTCGCAGCATTGTACTTAAATAATTTAAACTGCGCCTTAAAAATAATTTTATTATTTCACCTAGTCACTCTCATAATATACAAGATTTTAATGTTTTTTTTTTATATTATTTTACGCTTCAGCCGTACTTACGTAAAAGAAATGTGGGTACATAAATAAGAAAGTTTTTTGTACACCTTCAGAATACATCACAAAAAAATATCTAATGTTTTGTAGTTGTCCCAAATTGCGGAGATACTCAGTTTCAAGAAAATTTGTTTAAAATCTAATTTAAAGCATTATATCAGTAATTCATACATTTTAGAATTTTGTTGTTAGATGAATCAATAAAACATGCGTAGTATACGATATCTACAAGTATGTCGGGGGATGATATTGCCATAAACATTATTCAATACTTTGAAAGCTGTCTGGTAGAATAATATGCTTAAATTGTACCAAAAATAAAATTAAATAATAATATATAGACTTCCGAAATCTTGATCGCAAAGTAGGTTCGAAGAAAATTACACAGACAGGTAAGCGTGCATCATTATCAGACTCCTATGACGAACATGAACGCTCTAAAGGTTGTTAAAGTCACTTTATATTATGATTACGTATAGAAAAAGGAAACTATAACTCATTATGTTCACACAACACCACAAACATTCAGTTGATGTAATTTGCTGAACACATATTTTTTTATTGGTAACTCTAAACCTGTACGGCTAATAGTAATAAAACCGGTCTCACCTGTACTTTATATGATACTTGAGCAGAACAGTACTCGTACTAACTTTAACAAAGTACGTTATGGTGTTCCTTGTTTAAGAAATATATGCTTTTCAGGCACGTCTTGCAGTGGAAAACATGTAATCTTAACTGAGCCTCATAAATCTGAATTATTCAAGTTACTCGTGCAGGATAAAACTGTCCTATCGTATAATGTTAATGTTTTAGTGAATTATGTATGTGTATTACGTATGTATTAGGGATAGCGCTCACCGATCGGATAAAAATATGTAAATAATCATGTTTAAAAGAGAGTTCAGGTAGTTTGAAGAATACTATAGGAAAGCGGCTATATTTTTTTTTAAAGAAATATAGGAGTTTTGAAATTATTAATGAGCGAGACAACGCACTCTTAAAACATAACAACGCCTTTAATCCCTTTAAGATGTCGGAGAGGAGTACAGTACGCTTCTACGTTTCACCTATCATTTTCATCGTTTCATCTACCATTTCATATAACCAGGCTCCGAGGTACAACTACGAATTTTATGTTAGAAAAACCTTATAATACCAGACTCGGGAATCGAACTTAGGATATCTCAGCTCAGGACCTTACACTCAAACAAAAGTCATGCTTGCAACCATTTGACTAAGGAGACAGTCAATATAAAAATAATTAATAAAAAATATATATTGTGTATAATATTATGATACTATTTTTTTAAATGCATGTACATTTATGGATAAATTATTATCTACGTTTCCCAAATATACTGTAAAAGAATGTAGTATATGTATAATCTATAGTTCAATACATGTTTTATTAATCTGTTTTGATGCTGCAGTGACTTGTCAAATTTGTTAAAACCTCTATTCATTTACTTGATACTTGAAAGTGTTGTATAAAATTGGGAATATTATATTTTAAAATGACGGTCAAAAATAAACCCGAGGAAGCAAAGAAAGAGAAAACCGAACCTGCAACTCCAACAAATGATGATTTAGTAAGTGAACTTCATAATTATCGTTTAATTTGTTGGTAATTTGCAGCTGACTTCCTTCTGACTTCTTTAAATTTTTATATATTTTGCAGTCGGAAGAAGATAAACGTTTGCAGGAAGAACTTAATATGTTAGTGGAGAAGCTTACGGTATGATTTCCTCCTTATCATCGTAGAATCAGTAATTAATCTTGTTCCTTCACATAACCCTAATGTTTAATACTTTTCAGAGTAATGATATCGAATTATACTTCCCGGCATTGCAAATGCTAAGCAATCTCATAAGAACGTCGACTACATCTATGACATCCGTACCAAAACCCCTGAAATTCCTTAGGGAACACTACCCTGCCCTTAAAGAAGTGTACGAGAAAATCACTGATGAAAAGACAAAGAAGTTTTGTGCTGATGTTGTTTCCGTACTCGCGATGGGTGTGAGTGGGACGATGGTGAGTCATAATAGGTTATTTTTTTTTAATTGTGTTGTAAATGTTATTCCTGGAACAGGTAAGGTTTTCATAATAGCCTATGTAGGTATAGATATCTTTTTTCAATTGCAGGATGCAGCGGAGAAAAGAGAATGTCTTAAATACTGTTTGCTTGGAACACTGGCTAATGTTGGTGAGTGGGGGCACGAATATGTCAGGTAATATGTTTTGTCATTTATATGAAATGTTATCAACATGATCAAAACACACATGTCTCAAGTAGTTAATAAATATTGTTCCAGAAGGTTTTCATTATTGTTCAAGATCAATGGGACATTTAATTGAATGATATCATAGATTTTCCATAAAGATATATAACATGTAACAAATTATTAAAGTATTAAAATAGTGTTATAATAATTAGCTTATTCCTGTCCACTATTGGAAACAGGCCTCTCCACTAGTATACCACTGAGCTTCATCTTCAGTTCTTTGAATCCGACCACTGTGAACCATTTTAGAAAAGAGTATAATTGACTGTAATTGAAACTCACTTTGAAATTGTAGGCAACTGGAGGGTGAAATTGCTGAAGAATGGAACATAGACAATATGGACACTCTGCTGCCCTTAGTGAGAGATGTGGTGTCCTTTGATATGCAGCACTCTGCCGAGATTCAGGCCTGCGACTTGCTCATGGAAATTGACAGGCTGGATCTCCTAACCCAGCACATGGATCAGAGCAATTACCCTCGGGTTTGCCTCTATTTAATAGGGTAAGAAGTCACTATCTCATTTTAGAGCAATTTCTTACTTTTACACCTAATAATCTTTATTTATTAGCAGACAATATTTCTTACTTGTATCTTTATATTTTGACCTTGCAAGCAGCCAAAGAATTCAATTCTGGACTTGTTTTTTGAAAGTCAATTTACCATAATTCTAAATTGATATATTTGAAAGTATTCTGCAGTGACAGCATATTGTTGCCTTGTTACAGCTGTGCCAGCTATGTTGTGGAGCCAGAGTCTACACAGATCCTGCAGGGTGTTCTAGATACATACCTTCGTTTTGGGGAGTATCCAAGGGCATTACTAGTTGCAATGCAATTGCATGATAAAGCAAAGTGTGAGGAGGTATTCAATGCTTGCAATGATATGTAAGTACCTTGTTCGTTTCATTCATTTAGATTTGATTCTAATTGAAGGAGAAGCAGAATTTGAATATATTTCTTTCATTAAAGTTAAACTTTACTTTACATTATATTGTGCATTGACACACACACAAACAGTACTCTTTGTAATATTAGTGGAAAAAAAAAACACTAAATGTATCATCCTAATCTCAAATTATTTTTTTGATTAACACTTTCTTTTCTTGATGGATGAGCAGTTCACCTATAAAACAGGTCTTGAACCAAGTATTACTATTCTTGGGTACACCCTTAAGTACTTATGTGTGAGTGTGGTCTTGTCAATAAAATATTTTATGTTAATGGTTACATTACATTAAGTGGTGTTAAAGACTCCGTTACCTTACATTATTACAATTGCATTTCAGGTTGATAAAAAAGCAGCTTTGTTACATGTTAGCTCGCCAATATGTGCCCTTGGAATTGGAAGATGAGGACCTTCGTACAATTCTACTGAACGCTCACATCAATGACCACTTTTTGAGTTTAGCCCGTGAGGTAGGAGACCTTTAAAAATGTAACACGACTCAAGTATTATAATGTTAAACTGCAGATACAGTTAGGGCAATCTTGCTGGGAATTTTTTAAAGTACAATTAGATGATATATTACGTAGTATTATAAAATTGTTTTGTCTACATGTAACTGTATAGAAAAGTTCATATTATTTCATATGGAGAACCATATGAAATAATATGAACTTTTCTACAGAAGTAGATTGCCTGTTTTAAGCCAAAATTTTCATTGACCACTAGCTGAAACGGTAAATGTAGTTCTGCGATAGAAATTATTTCTAGAGAATATTTTGGTTATTAAATAAAAATAAAGTTTCTATTGTAAATGTGTTTGAATGTTTTTAATGTTTGAAAAGCGAATAACGGTTAAGTTATTTGGATATTGTTCATATAAAACTCGTGATAATAAACAATATTGAAGGTGGGGGTAGAAAGGTAACAATTTGGGACCATAGGTATTTTTTGATGCTGAATCTAAATAAATCCAGAAATAAATCATATAAAAAATATATTAAATTTATTTTTCTGATTAGGGCCACCTTTATCACTTACGGGTATAAAAAATAGCCTATGACCTATTCTGAGAACTACCCAAATATACTCAAAACATTTCATTACAATTGGTCAAGTTCTTAGGAGGAGTTTAACCACTAACACTGTGACACGAGTTTTTTTTATATATTAGATGATATTTTGTTGTTTAGTATTGTTTGACCAAATATATTTATGTTTAGCTTGACATTATGGAGCCGAAAACGCCCGAAGAAGTCTACAAAACATGGCTGGAGTCAGCCGGGTCAGCACTTCGCCCATCACTTCTCGCGGACCATCCTGTAGACTCTGCTAGACAAAATCTTTCAGCTACTTTTGTCAATGCTTTCGTGAATGCCGGCTTTGGCCGCGACAAGCTCGTCACCACCGAAGATGGCAACAAATGGATGTACAAAAATAAAGATCATGGTAATTTTTTATATATGATAATCAGGTATTGAAAATGTAACTAGTTTTAATATCGAAGTAATATCTAGTTTAATCTAATAGTAATAACTAGTTTTAATATCTAAGTAATTTTACATGAAGTAAGTTTGAAATTTTGGATTGTCTTTTGTCTTCTATGAATAATGCTTAGTTCCATTATACAATGAAAAGTTTTAAAAGATATACTTAATCAAATACTTATTGTTGTAGGTATGTTGTCAGCTGCAGCATCTCTGGGCATGATCCACTTATGGGATGTGGACGGTGGTCTCACGCCCATCGACAAGTACTTGTATACTGCGGACGAGCACATCAAGGCGGGGGCGCTGCTGGCGCTGGGGCTCGTGAACTGCGGCGTGCGCAACGAGTGCGACCCGGCGCTGGCGCTGCTCTCCGACTACGTCCTACATTCCAGTGCTAATTTGAGGATTGGAAGCGTTCTGGGTATGGCCTATTTATTATTTTAAGAAAGGATCTCGTATTTTATTAGAGAAAAGATTCTGTTACCATTAAAATGCCAACAGGATCGCACCTACGGAACAGTGATGTCTGTAAGTTAGGCTAGTACTCCGTGGAGGTCGTCGACAACACGTTCGGTTTACATGTGCCTGTTAACATTACAAACGAATGTACAAACGCTGGGTGGTGTGGGCGCGCAGGGCTGGGCATCGCGTACGCGGGCACGCAGCGCGAGGACGTGCTGTCGCACCTGCTGCCCGTGCTGGGCGACGCGGCGGCGCCGGCCGAGATCAGCGCGCTCGCGGCCGTGGCGTGCGGCCTCATCGCCGTCGGCTCCTGCAACGGCGACGTTAGTACCACACGTACATCTACCTCTTCTCGGTTTCTGTTTGCTCACGGGGCCATTTAATACCGCCTAGGTATATAGGCATATAGAAAATCAATAGGTGCGAGTAGATAAATGTGCTACATGTATATTGGATTATCTATA
Source organism: Mimoniades nurscia nurscia (assembly GCA_018246595.1). NCBI lineage: Eukaryota > Metazoa > Arthropoda > Insecta > Lepidoptera > Hesperiidae > Mimoniades > Mimoniades nurscia. The sequence continues at coordinate 8,267 of DWFO01005612.1, forward strand.
CAAACGTGTACATTAATCGGAATGAGAATAGTAAAGCGTTTGAATTGTAGATATGACTGCTTTTTATTATTTCACATTGCCGTCTCTAGTTATTTTAACGTGTTATACAATTTTATAAAATATCTTTACCCTATGATTTTACAGGTGTCGTGTGCGATTATTCAGCGTCTTATCGATGACAACAAGGAATTAATCTCTTCTACTTATGCCAGATTCTTGCATTTGGGTCTTGGCTTGTGCTTCTTGGGTGTGTATAAAACATATATTTCATTGTTTCCTGTAGAGTTATAGTAACATATAGGAAGCGATTTGCTGGCTGACTTAGTACAAATAGAAGATATAAATAAAGTAATTTTTTTCGACTTGATCACTAGTGTGGGAACTGACATAAGTAATACATACGTACGCAACTTCACGCCTGTAATCCCCGAGGAGGTAGGCAGAGGAATGCAGAACACTCCCACGTTTCACCGGTTACGTTTACGTCCCACTATGGAATAGGCGGTGATCCTATTATATTTAATTAATGGCAATAGGCTCACCATCTGTTCCATAACGTAATTGGTGAAACATGGGAGTGGTCTACATTCCTCTGCCATCAGGGACTATTGGTGTGATGTACACATTTAGTCGCATTAAATTGTGCTGAAAATTTGTCGCACAATATGTCGCATTCACATTACGTGTGTAATATTTTCAGATTCAGACACCGACAGCTCGTCGTCGGAAGAAGAGAACCTTCACTACTCGACGCAGGACAGCCGGACGAAGCGGGGCCTCAACGCGAACAAATCGTCACCCGAAAGCAAAGAGAGCGAGATGCATAATTTTTGTCTTACCCTCAATGTTAATAAAGGCCTACTAACTATTTACGCGCCTGTGAGGGTGAGTTGAGAATTTTTTTGGTTTTAATATTTTCATACTCGGTCAAGGGCAATAGTGTGAAAGGTAACGTGTTCTATGGATTGGGTTTGAGTTAGCGTAGTTGAAATATGTTTAAATTATATTTATTCAGTAGGCGAATGTTAAGGAGGTTGATGTTTGATTTTATAGCTGGTTCAAGGCAGATATGTATGTGTGCTGTGAAGTCGCGTATACTTTTGTAATATTAAATTTGAATAAGAATGCATGGCAGTAAACTCTCACTCCTCAGTGGGATGTAAATGTAACTGGTAAAACGTGAGACTTCCTACATCGCACTTTATGTAATATGGAGTGATGATCTGTGAATTATTTTATTACATATAGCTTAGTCGTCCGTTAGATGTATCGTTGGGAGCATGGATGATGCATACACTTGTTAACGTATTTTGACGAAGTGGTATTCGAAGCGACGTTACGAGGGCGCGTGCGCAGGACGCGGCGCGGCGCGTGGTGCCGGGGCAGATGGGCGAGGCGGCGCTGGCGGCGCGCGCGCTGCGCCTGTGCGCCGCGGCGGGCGTGCGCGGCCGCGCCGGCGCCGCGCTGCTGGCCGTGCGCGCGCGCTCCGCCACGCTGCACCACGAGCGTACGCCGCACCGCTTCACTTGTTATTTTTACAAATGTTACACTGCTTGATTAATGTCATGGTCCGCCACGGTACCCGAGTGCCACATTGGCAAACTTAAATATAAACATTCTCCGTTATTACAAGTGATGATTAACCTTGAAGTTTACTCACTAATCTTAATCACTAATTGAAACTTGTTTTCAAAGTTTATACGCAGTACAATGATAAACGTGTGACCCTGTCTGTGACGTATTGCCGTGCTTAATTAATACATTATATCCATTAAATATACCTCTTCATTAAAGATACTATCAAACAATACGCATTAAACTTAATAACTTAAAAATATAATCGACATCAATTTAATCCTCTTATATCAAATACTAACTCAAGGAGATCCCAAATTAAATTCACTAAAAATTACATAACATCACGCTTGTAATTCTTGAAGAGGTAAGCTCTAGAACATTACCACGTTTCGGCAGTTGCGTTTACGTCCCATTATGGAAAAGGTGATGACCCTATTGCCCTGTACCTGACACATATCCAGACTCCAAGTCAATACTAGAATATCTAAATTAGAAAAATTTAGCAGTGAATTCAAGAGCTCCCGATCGCCAGTCGCCCTTGCAATCAATACGACCAACGAGGCAGT
>DWFO01005613.1:0-10409 GCA_018246595.1 Mimoniades nurscia nurscia
ACCGGCGCGCCGACAGCGAGCTGCCGCCCGTCGAGGTCGAGGGTGCGCACTCCGGCAGTCACCACTCTCTACATTGGCCCGGCTCGGGGCGGAGCAGGAACCACTTCCCGACCCGCGCCGGGGCACGGGCGTCGTCGGGTTCGTGCTCTGCCCTCCTATGGGCAGTACCGTAGGCGGTGATCCCCACTCCGCATGCCCAGCGGGGGGATTATGGGCATACCCCTCTGAGGCGTCCCATGTTGAGCAGTGGGACTGCAATAGGTGGTTGATAACACCAAATATTAGGGTTCATTACACAAATGTAACTTGGGGTGGGAGTGCAACCCACGTACAGTCGTGGGCACTAGCCCGCCCGTGACCGTGAGCTCCCGGCGCAGGCTACATGGAGCGCAAGCAGGAGGCGGGCGTGGGCGGCAAGCGCGCCACGGTGCGCTCGTGGCGCTCCTACTACGCCGTGCTCTGCGGCCAGCTGCTGTGCTTCTTCCGCGACGAGCTGGACTTCGCCAGCGCCAAGGCCGCCGCGCCACCCGTCGCCATCCTCAACGTGAGTCGCCTTTTACCACTATCACTCTCTCTCTCTCTCTCTCTCTCTCTCTCTCTCTCTCTCTCTCTCCCTCCCTCTCTCTCTCTCTCTCCCTCTTTTTGTCTCTTTTACTCCAATGTAGACTTTTTCGTAACCGCAGACTGAGCAAACAAAACACCACGTTAACCGAGGGTCAAATAGGTAATACTATAGATCCCTTATAGGGTTTCTTAAATGATGGGCCGCTTCAAAAGCAGGGGTGCAAAGGACGGTCCGCTCAAAATATAGATATCAGCTAAATAGATTTACAAAACGTAACATCAAGCCTGTTACCCTTGAAGATGTAGGCAGAGGAGTGTAGTACACTCCCACATGTCATCAGCTACGTTTACGTCGGACTATGGAATATCTGATAAGCCTATTGCCAACACCGGGCACGTATCCACTAATAAATACTACAAGTTTTCATATTTCAATAAAGTAAATTTAATAACGTATTCAATAAAGTACATTAAAGAACTGGTCATTCCGTTTGCAAAGGCTTTATTGCAACAATGGATCCTACTTCACGCAAGCTCTTCCGCACTTCGGAGTTTTGTTCACGATTGTACATAATATACAGCGCCATAGTATATAATTCATTTGTATAGGTACTGCATTTAGAGAAATACAATATTTATGCATAGGTACTAATGTATTTACACTGTTATCAAAATTCTGACACGAATTGTATAAAATATTTAATTAAGATGTAAGGTACCATGACACTATTCGAACACACAATTAACGAATTTCATGTAGATTATAAATATCTTTAAATACTCCTCCTACAAATTAACGACAGAATCGTGGCGGCTTTGACACAAATGTAGACTCTTCATTAAAGTCAAAACAACGTTGATTTCTAATTATATATAGATACGCGTAATTAACGTAAAATTAACGAAGATTCATAACAGTATTATTAATGAATTTATTGACATTGAAAGCTTTTACAGGTTTTCAACATGGCTGAGTATGGGGATTATTTAAATAATTATCTGAAATCTTACAAATTAAATATGCGTGTTTTCTCTTAGACAACTCGTTTTAATCTTTTCTTAAATTTAAAAATAACTAGACATTTGGTAAATTACAAAAATACTATAAACCTCCTTAATGTACAATAGGTGCTAAAAATAAATAGGTATTCTAAACGAGTTTTAAGGGAACTTTGCGGTGTCCATGGAATATGTAATGAGTGGCCGTGCTGATGTCTGTGCGCATCACACTCCGCCCTGCGCCCACGACCCACCAACGCTCACACGTCACGTGACAGCTGTCAATTTGACGTTTATTGTCATAACAATCGGTGTTGTCATACTACGTATTAAAAATTGAACAATCACAAAATTGAATTATAGCGACAAAAATGATTATGAAATCTTTAACGTATCATCACGCCTGTAAGCCCCGAAGAGGTAGGTAGAGGAGTGTAGAACACTGCCACGTTTCACCAGTTAAGTTTACGTCCCACAATGGAATAGGTGGTGAGTCTATTGCCATACACCGGGCATGTATACAAACTCCGAGCCACTACTAGAAAATCTAAATTAAAAAAATTATTAGTGCCCGACCCGGAATTGAACCTAGGAACTCCGGATCGGCGGTCGCACTTTAAACCAACAGGACCAAACAGGCAGTCGGACGTAAAAATGGCTTTTATTGTGATTACTTAATGTTTTATTTTACATGTGATCAAAATATGTTCAGTTCGCCGAGCTGGTCCATTCGAAAAGACCCTTAAGCATTCAATAAGAGGGGATTTTTAGAAATACCACTGTCAAATGAGATACGTTACTTAAGATTTATAATCGAATTGAGTTACTTTTGGAGACGGATATATGTATAAAAGTTAATTCAAATTCAAATGTCATTTACTCAAAATTGGTTCATTAGAACACTTTTGTACGTCAAAATGAAACTACCACCGCTTCTAAAAATACTTCGCTGTGGAGAAGAAGCGGCGAAAGAAACACCGTAGGTGTGCTTTTGCATCTTATTAAAATAAGAACATACTTAATTTATATATTTAATATTAAGCACCTAGTTGGAAATTATAACATACTCATTTTATTTTAATTATACCTTCACGCCAAGTCCCACATGGGGTAAGCGGAGACCACAGAGTGACAAATATCTCTATCCTTACAAACCAGCCGTGTTTCAAACTCGTATTTTAAATATTCGTACTATAAATATTGTATTTTTCCAAGCCCTTAGTGGTCAACACAAGTCAAGTTTTATTGGAGCGCGAGAGAAAATGATTGAAATGTTATGTGCATTGACCCCACCAACCCCAATGTACGTCGCCTCGCTACCAGCGCGCGGCGCGGAGCTCGGCGCGTCCAATGTTATATACAATAGAAGTATTGTATATTATAATAACATAACATTTACTTATAGGTTGAGTTTTTGTAAGCGCGACTGCTGTTGAAGAGGTCTCTAGCTCGAATCCTAGGCCGACTATTATTGGGTTTTTAACTTACAATTCCTAAAGCAGCTCGGAGTTTTGGTTCGTGTCCGATTCCGATAGACTCACCCCTTATTACATAGGGAGAATTAAACGTAACTAGTGAGACATGGGTGTTCTACAATCCTCTGCCTACCTCTTCAAAGATTACAGGCAGAAATTACGTGCAAGAGAAGATCAATAAAAACTCGGTCTAATACGCATAGAAATTAGCTCGTGTATAGCCAAATTCCAAAAAGTGAACCTTAATTATATAGGTCTTACTAAAATATATGATTAAATTATCACCCCAAATCATAACCAGTTAATGACCTATAATAATTCAGACGCTAAAAGTCGACTGCTATTTTAATTTAATCAATGAAATTATAAGTAACTGGAAATACAGAAGCCGTAGTCATTTTGTAAAATAAATAAAAAAAATAACTTGAAATTAGTGATGTCAATTACATTGCAAATCCAATTATTGCTGGCGTAAATAACGTCAAAGGCTACGTCGTATCGAAGTATATTGAATTAAAAAGCTCAATATGCCGACCATTAATTTAGTTAACAATGTTTAACGTACCATTAACGAACTCCTTTTTGATACCATTAACATGAAATTAGATTTTTTTCCATGCCACCAACAAACAAGTTCCCGTTCTTACTAAGCACGATAAAGTCATTTTTTAATCAACTACACTCGCCACATCCATCTAACGCCTACAGGCTTATGATATATATAAATAAAAACACCATTACAGAACAAAAACCCCGTGATACAATGTTAGAAACGTTTTAAACTGAATACGCGGATGTCGTTTCAAAGATTGAGTCCTACTGATTATTTCATGGCGATATATATATGTAGTTATGTAAAATAACATAAATTCAACTAAAACAAAGCAAAATGATCCTTAAATAGAGGTGTAATAAGTTAATATTACAGTATGTGATGCCTGGGGTGGTTTTCACCCCCTCAAATCTCGTCTGACATTAAAGGGATGTGCTCATTCGCTATTTTCATCCCCTACAAATTTTAACCGGCATTACCTTCTATTGTTACGGTTTTTACTTTTTACAGTGCTTGTAGATTAATACAATTAAACTTTATACGCTTCATTATCATTTCCCGTAACCTTGATTACTCTAATACAGATAAAGGAATTCAGTATGCTTATGGCACATTGGGTTGTAAAAAATATATAAAACTGGTGGCCTTATGAGGTAATTGAAAAGTAATTACCAAAAAAAAATCGTAATCTACATCATATCATAATATGTATTATGTCATGAGTAGTTTTGTAATATCCAAAACTATAAAAATGTTTTAAGACTAAAACGCACCTTCACGAACTCCATCTGAAGTCCTTTACATTACAGTACTGCCTCATCTGATCCATACTGATTTCCTTAACAATTACTTGTTTGTGAAATATGAACACAATTGGCTTTTCACATCACTATCATCTACCAGTGTTGCCAAAAAACACCCTGTTCAATTAAATGGCAGTCATTGTCTTAATATGAGCTATATCTTTAACATTATGTAGATGTATACTTAAACATAATTAGGCTGAATCCAAATATCTGACATTATTATTCATACTTGAGTAGGGTCCCACTGACCCCGTGTATTTGGTTCTGCTCTTATTATTTTTATTATTCTCTTGTGTGAAGTATTTCACATGGAAATTTAATTGTGTTACGAACACTTTCGTTCGTAATGTTTAATATTAGGCACTGTCAAATATTGTTTTAATTACATGAAAAATTATTCGATGAGACAACAATATTAAAACATTTTTAGAAAGCTATAAATGTTATAGTAACCGTAGAAAGCTATGAATGTTATAGTACAAACTTAAATAATAATTATCTATGTAATATTCACTGCCTCGTTGGTCGTGTTGGTTGCGAGTGCGACTGCCGAACGGGAGATCCTGGGTTCGATTCCAGGGTCGAGCACTACTAAATTTTCTAATTTAGATTTTCTAGTCGTGTCTCGGAGTCTGGATAAGTGCCCGGTATATGGCAATAGGTTCACCACCTATTCCATCGTGGGACTTAAAAGTAACTGGTGAAACGTGGGAGTGTTCTACACTCCTCTGCCTACTTGTTCGGGGATTACAGGCTCGAAATAGTTTATTCTTTATAAACGGCTTTTTGATTATAAATTATAACGTAGTTAATTAATTATCTTCATTGTCATGTATGCTGTACGCCTGTAATCCCCGAAGAGGTAGGCAGAGGAATATTGAACACTCCCACGTTTCACCAGTTACTTTTAAGTCCCACGATGATGTATGAAGTATGATGTAATACACTAATAACTTATCACTGATTATGCTCATTTAAAGATAATCAAGAAACAACGAAGTATGATCGATGTAATAAATACAAATCACGACCCAAGTTATATTTTAAATACCTTATATTGCTATCATGTTATATTGTAATCAATGTAAATATTTTTGAAGTGAAAACTTCTTTAGCGGCGTTGTGCACTTTTTGTGATGGATAAAAAATATTAAACTTCCGTCAGGACACGTGTCCTAATCGAAAATTCGTAAGACGTTAAGACGGAGTTGACGGGCGGTTGTCATGTTTGTGTACGATAGCGCAATAAATGATTACATTTATACTGATAATTAAAGCAATTCGTGCAAAATTATTCCCTAATCATTTCAAAATATCAAAAATGCACCACGTTAATATTCAAGTTTTCACTTCTATCGGCACTCCCGGAGTGCAATTTTTGTTTTTTGTTTATTCATTGTATCTATATGTAATTGTTTTTTATATCGACTGTTTTGTTAAATATGACAACGGAATATTTTATAATAATTATATCCTAAGTTAAATTAAACATTACAGGTATTTAAAACTTGGGACATAATTGCATCATTAAAGAAAATTAATAAAAATTAAAAAGTAACTTCACGGCTGTAATCCCCAAAGAGGTAGGCAGAGGAAAGTAGCACATTCCCACGTTTCACAAGTTACTTTTGCGTCCCACTATGGAATAGGTGGTGAGCCTATTGCCATTCATCGGGCACATATCCAGACTACTACCCACTACTAGAAAATCTAAATTAGAAAATTTTGTAGTGTTCGACCCGGGAATTGAACCCGGGACCTCTCGATCGGCAGTCGCACTCGCAACAAACACGACCAACGAGGCAGTCAGAGTATATTATTTTTGTTTATTAGGAATTTGTCACATATTTCTAAATTAATCTTGTTTAATTTTGGCGATTATGTGTAGTATTAAAGATAAACGATCAATTTAATGCTTTTGTTAACATTTATTTAAATTATTCTTTACAACCATTTTCATTATTTTGACGAATTGTAGTAAACTTAATTTTGATCACCCAGCAATCGCCGTGTGTATCTGGCACGTAACTAACGTCAAGAAGTAAGTATCAACGGTTTTACTATTCTTAAGATAATGAATGCTAGGTTATGTTTTATATTCGTGTAAGCATGTGCATGCAATTATCTACTAATGCACAATATTTACCCGAAAAGCGGCAACTTACGATCACCAACTATCGTAACAACGCATATAAGACAGGAAAGTTTGTCAAATGTGTGCTATGATCCTGAATATTTCCAAACATAGAGAACTAAAGCTTAGTAAATTGACATTTAATAAATCTTTTAGTCTATGTACAAGTGGTATGGTGGCCGATTTATCAATATTTTTCGTGAATTGTTGGTTGAATTAGGCGGGAACTCGAGTTTAGTACAGTATAATCAACAATGAGCGTCGAGGAGGATGTAATGAAAATACAAAAAAAATTAACAAAGATGACTTCTGACGATGGCACGGTACGTGGAGACTATGGAATTATAATAATAGTATTTATCTTTCTAAAATTTATAGATGCTAATATATCCAGGTAATAAATCGACGGAAACATGACAAATCAATTGTTATGTTGAATAAATGTAGACATACTTTGTTTCTTTTAATGCAACACTGTTACAAAAAAATATTTTTAACCTGGTTTGTTATTATTTAGATGGATGAACCGGCCGCATTGTCAGTGCAAAACATCTCCAAGCTGTACTCCATATACTAATTTTGTACTCACCTATTTTAGGGTCAAGAGGATGCTTTAGATCTTTTGAAGGCCCTCCAGCATATGGCTATTAATTTGGATGTTCTTACGAAGACCAGGATAGGCATGACGGTTAATGGTTTACGAAAATCCAGTAAAGATGAGGAAGTAATATCATTGTGCAAGACTTTAATTAAAAACTGGAAGAAATTCCTCTCTGCTCCTACAACACCATCTAAGGAATCCAGTGGTTCCTCAAAGCCCAAAAAAGATTCATCAAAAGATAAAGAAAGAAAGGATGATAAAGAGAAAGATAAAAAGTTACAGGCATCTTTCCCACCTCCGTCAAATACCACCGATGCAATTCGACTGAAATGTCGTGAGCTTCTCATGCAAGCATTGAAGTCAGATGGTGAATCTGCAAATGCTTGCGCATCTCCCGAAGAGCTAGCTGAAGAATTAGAGGAGTGCATTTATGTTGAATTTAAAAATACAGATATGAGATATAAGAATAGGGTTCGATCACGAGTAGCAAACCTAAAAGACCCCAAAAATCCAACATTGCGTACAAATTTTTTAAATGGAGTAATTGCAGCTTCAAGGCTTGCAAAAATGACACCAGAGGAAATGGCTAGCGATGAAATGAAGAAACTGAGAGAGAAATTCATTAAGGAAGCCATTGACGATGCTCAACTTGCAACTGTACAGGGTACTAAAACTGACATGCTCAAATGTGGCAAATGCAAAAAAAAGAACTGCACATACAACCAATTGCAGACCAGGAGCTCTGATGAGCCGATGACTACATTTGTGCTCTGTAATGAGTGTGGAAACCGTTGGAAGTTCTGTTAAGACTGCTTTAAATTATCCTAGAGAATTGTGTATCTTTTAAGTCTTGTACACATATGAGCACATCATGCATATTAAAGACTCATTGGGCCAATTTCATGTGTATGTGGTACTTAAGCATGTCCCCAACTGATAATTGCAAATTCATTAGGGCCTAGCTAATGGCACATAATGAAATTTGATGTCTTTAGTGGTTTATGACATGTAATTGGTAGGCACTCGCTGAGTGCTGCAACTGAGTTATAAGTAGCATAACATCACACCTTTGTCTGCCCGTAGGGGTAGGCAGAGGTGTTTAATGCTGTAATTTCAAGTTATAATATAACATAATATCACACCTGTAATCCCCGAAAAAGTAGGCAGAGGAATGTAGTACACTCCCATGTTGCACCAGTAACGTTTATGTCCCACTATAGAATAGATGGTGAGCCTCTTGCCATTAAGTTACTCCAATAATATTTTTCTCAACCCCGGAGGTCTTGGGCAGCTTTCACACTTACAGCTTAGACTAGAATAACATGGCAGCCAAGTCATGTCTTCCTAATTTTTAATACTTCCTATACAATATGTTCAGACTAGCCTGCTTTTAATTTGTCGACATATGCTCATATGTTTACGAGGCTTTCTACTATGATACAGTATGTATCAAGTAATTTTACTACACATTAATGAATTATGATATTTTCTCCTATTTGATGGCATTAACCTTATCGCAACCACTGACAATGGAATCATGTTAAGTAGATAAGGGAATCTTAGTTTTAATCATTAATAAATTAATCTGCTTAAGTGAGATTGAAAAAGTTTTATTTGACAATCTGTTTAGTGTAGAAGGGTACAACTTAATATTTATAATGTTTGCATTTAATTGGACAATGAAGGTTAATAAAATTCCAATGATTCTTACTATAATTGTATTTTTATCAAATACTCTCTTATTCAACAGGAATGTGTCCTATAGGACAAATAATAAAAAATTCCTTTATAGAGCTAGTTTTCCACAAGGAAATAAATTAGGTACAATTTTCATATATTATAATGAATGGTGATTATATTACACAATTGCAAGCAAACTAAAACAGTATACTTAATAAAAAAAGAAAACTAAATTATACATTGAGTTAAATTTTTAAAATCACCTTACTATTTACATGATAATATTAACGGCAGCAAAGTAAATGTGAACAAATATAAAAAATATATTATGTATTTTAAATACAAATCATATACGACATTGTGATCTCAGTGCTTCTCAATTTTATGATTAGTATCAAAATAAGGTACAAGAGTTTGAATTTGAAAATTTACTACGGAACGCCTCCTATTGCGCCGAACGTAGGAGACATAATTTTTTTTTGTTTCAATTATTTAGTGTAATTATGTTTGCAATAATATATTTATATTTTAACGTGATTATAATTATATGGTCATTATTTATTTAGCCTGTGAATTTTAGTTTTCAGATCAACGTTAGTGTAGAAATGTGGCAGTTAACTGTGGTATGTTAAATGGTGTGTTAAATGTGGTAGTTAGTTGAACAGTATATAACGGCAACTACGATTTTTGCGGAAATAGAACGCTAAACATAGACAATAATAAAAAAGATTATATACAATTTTAAACATATTTCCTAAAAATATCAGACTAAAACAATTTTACCATTTAATATTTTCATCTTATTTGGAAATGTGATTTGTTTAGATATTCGTATTTACTTTGCTGTCGGCAACATATTGCCATCAAGGCTTATCGGCGTCAATACTGTTTTCAACCTAGACTAACTTGTTCTAAAATTAATATAATCATTATGTACTTACTCGTTGTGAGCTATCAATCGTGCATCAACCTTAAAATACCTATATACAATACTTTTTAAAATTAAATTCTAAATAAAGAATATTACATAGTACATCACAATGAGAAGCAGTAATTTATACCAGTAATTTATACAAAGTAAAGGTTAGGTCACCTACTTTAAATCACCACAATGAATATACCCAAGTTACATATTACAATAAAGCCAAAGAACGTTTGATATTTAAAATTTTCGATTGAAAATAAAGTTGCCTAAAAAGTGGGAGTAAATTACAAAATGTAGAAGTTGGGAAATTGCAATGGTAACTTTGGCCTAATTGATATTTGGCCTCATTTCACAATGTTTGTTGTTGAAAATACAAGCAAACTAGCCCACTGACTAAAAATATAAAGTTATATTTTTTGAATTTTATCTAGGTTGTTACTTTATTTACTATTACAAAAGTTTATTTACCTTTTAGCAGAATGGTAATATTCTTTACAAAATGTATATACATAACTTTTCAGTTACATCAAATGCTATTAGCAAATCCACCAACCCTCCTTGTCCCATTTCCTTGTGTAAAAATGACATCTAAACTTAAAGTAAAGTAAAGTAACTTCACGCCTGTAATCCCCGAAGAGGTAGGCAGAGGAATGTAGAACATTCCCACGTTTC
>DWFO01005614.1:0-10408 GCA_018246595.1 Mimoniades nurscia nurscia
TCCGACCCGGGAATCGAACCCAGGACCTCCCGTTCGGCAGTCGCACTCGCAACCAACACGACCAACGAGGCAGTTTTATTTTGAACAAAATAATTTATTATATTACTGTTTGCTGTCTGCTTTGAATGTTATAACTCGTCGTTATATCGATAAAAACCATAACAAAAATAGCAAGAAAAACGCAAAGTATTTATAGCAATGGCATAGAGAGAATATCAGCGTTATCTGCGAGACAAACCCACTCTTAGCGTGAAAAGTTCTCACTAGCGTTATCGAATCAGATTGTTTACAGTGCCACAAGGTACTGCGAACCATTCCTACGGCCAGTACTGACCACGGGGCAATTTATTATCAAGATAAGATATGTTTTAAGTAACCTATACGATTTCACATTTGGCTTATCGCTAGTAAGACGGCGCATCCACTTTGTATGCTCTCGCGCAACGATCGACGCGAAAGTTGAGATTTACGACCTCGCCTAAAAGCTGTGTAAATTGCCCATTGTGTTGTCTCACTCTCGCTTATAGGGGAATGTGAAGAGTGAACGGAATGGTTTTTGCGTGAATTTGAGTGTCGATTCAAATGGGAACGTTCGGGGAAGTCCAATCGATTTGTTATAACGTTGACAGGCTGGAACTAAATGCTACTATTAAGAAGTTTTTTTTTTGTTACACCGAATATGCTCATGTTACGTTTATATGTAATTGTGTCATTTAAGACTAAATTGCACTAGTTATCGACTGCTTGATTATTTTTTCAAGCTCGTATCGATTAAACTAGTTTTATAGTAACATAAAGTGTTAACATTGAATACATGGGAGTTTATACTGTTTTTATTTACTGATACCAGAGGTTTTAGACGCTAGAAAAAATTGAAACATTTGCTAAATACATGCCAATGAGATTTAAACTCTAATCATATACAATAGAGTTGGTTTTGAGGTAAAGCTTCCAAAGTCAAATATAATCATATCTTATTTGTCCAAAGCACGTGTTGCTTTATGTAAGGCTTTGATTGATACATACGTTATGTGACTGAGTAATGGAATAAACATACGTAAATACATACAGACACCGTATACAGTATATCTACATACATATAAATATGATTACTCATACAATGATAAAGGAACTATCCGTGCCATATGCCGTTACTAAGATCATTTATATTAATGTTTCCAATAAGAAAATGGGAAAATGCTAACTGTTATTAAATATTTATACTCAATCATCTTTCTGAATGTACCATATAAGGAACTGTACTATAGCACGTAATTGTAGAACTGTAGACTAATATTGGTTAGTAGGTATTATTAGAATCGTTCAAAGTATGTTCTGAAAACTCTATTTCTGTGTAAAAGAAGATGTGGAGATCAAATTACTGGTAGTTATTCTAAAATCTCAAGTAATTGGAAAAGTATGAACCCAGGACCTCCCGATCGGCCGTCGCACTTGCAACCAACACGACCAACGAGGCACTCAATAAGATAGGGTCATACATATTTTATTCCTTATAGCACATGAGTTTTTTTTTTAAGTTTTCATATTGCTACGTTATATTTAATCCCAACGCAAATAAACATAGTCACAAGAACCATTGATATGCATATGTATGTATATCGTAGCTCTTATTAGCGAAGCTAAAAGATAAAAAATCGAGTGTGAACAAGGTTGGTACCTATATTGTTTACCCCTCAAACAAACTTGCGAACTTCAGATGCAATGATTTATTCCCAACCCTAAAGTTTCGACAGCGAACTGATAATTGATAACAGAACAATACTAAGTGTCCGAAACAAATACTCTTATCTGGAGAGCGAGACGGCACCCTTCATCAGGTAGTCAGTGTCCGCAGGCATCATAACACAGCGGTGAGGGACGACAGGATTAGTACGGACATGCCCTCAACACATCCCGATATAACATTCCATCAACAAATTTAGCCGATGCAATGTTAAACTTGTATGTACCATAACATCTTATGAAAAAACTCAGTTGTTTATTTAGTATATCCCCACAACATTAACCTCTGCAATGAACGGATACCGAACATGTGTTCTTCGTTATTTAAAACACTATTGATGTTGTTTAATTCTTTTGTACGCCACACGATTCTTTTTTTAGCGCTTCACATCGCTTTTAAGTATTAATAAATGTTCAATCGGATAACTGAAGGTGACAATATTGATTTCTTTTATTGTCTTTCAGTTGATTTAAAATGCTAACGCTACTTAATATCTGTTCATTACCTAGTGCGACCCGATTAAGGATTACAAGCGACCTGTTTAATAATACCGCGCGTTTTGGATTATTATGACTATTGATAAAAAAAAAGTAACTTCACGCCTGTAATTCCCGAAGAGGTTCCCACGTTCCACCAGTTACTTTTAAGTCCCACGATGGCATAGGTGGTGACCCTATTGCCATATACCGGGCACTTATCCAGACTCCGAGCCACTACTAGAAAATCTAAATTAGAAAATTTAGTAGTGCCCGACCCGGGAATCGAACCCAGGACCTCCCGTTCGGCAGTCGCATTCGCAACCAACACGACCAACGAGGCAGTTTTAATAATACAACTTTTTTTAATAATACAACTGAAATTTATACAAGAGTTATTTTTTTCTATAACCACATTAATCTTATTACATTCTGATTTTAAGTGACATGGACACTGGCTTAAAATATTAGAAAGCGAATGTTGAAAGTTTTAAGATATTTAATTAGATCTTACCCAAATACCGCACCCATGTTTCCCGAAAAAAATCTTTGTCAGAATCGGTCATATTGCAAAGTTTTGTTCATGAACACTCGACTACACTACTCGTCAGCGATGATGTTAATATGAAAAATATCCATCATCTCATCGCAGATAACACGGGCACGTCAATGTTTACTCGTGTTCCACTTAATATAGCTGATTACTTTGACCTAAAACTTTTTGTTAGGTAACAGAGTTTATCGCGTCTTCTCAAATCGAACTACACTGTGATCCCGTAGTTCTAAAGGATTTTGTTGCTTATTAACATTAGTTACAAAAAAAATCACATGAATTTGGCAAGTAATTGATGTTTTCTTTTAATTTTTAGGATCGCAAATCTACGAAGCTAAAGCTGACTGTTTAAATTTAAAGGCAATAA
Organism: Mimoniades nurscia nurscia; assembly: GCA_018246595.1. Taxonomy (NCBI): domain Eukaryota; kingdom Metazoa; phylum Arthropoda; class Insecta; order Lepidoptera; family Hesperiidae; genus Mimoniades; species Mimoniades nurscia. Next base: position 3,141 of record DWFO01005614.1, read on the forward strand.
AATTTGACGTGAGTTTGAGTTGACATAATATTGTATTTGTATTCTACGTCAGGGTTACCATGCTAGGAAATAAAACTTTTAAACAGTAGAAATTATTTAACATTTGTTATTTTGACTCCCATCGTTTCACTAAATTCGATGTCTTCATAATATAAACTCTAGTTCTTTATTGAAGTGATAACTTCTTATGGAACGGTAAACCGCTTCATTACGTAACGCTTCACGGCGCTAGTCTGTCTTACTTCCGTTTCTCTCATGCATACGGCTGCGCAAGGCAGGCTCCTTCTCTCTCACTCTAACCCACAGCGCTAGCCGTATTTCAGACAGGCACTTCTCAGTCCTCTCTTTGCATGAGATTTAAAAGATTTCAATATTAAATAGTTCAACTTATATTAGTTTTTTTACAACACATAATAATTTAAGATTTTTTTATTTAGAACTGAAAATAAAATTAAGTATTGAAAAACACCTGCCTCGTTGGTCATGTTTGTTGCAAGTGCGACTGCCGATCGGGGGGTCCCGGGTTCGATTCCCGGGTCGAACACTACAAAATTTTCTAATTTAAATTTTCTAGTAGTGGTTCGGAGTCTGGATATGTGCCCGATACATGGCAATAGGCTCACCACCTATTCCATAGTGAAACGTGGGAGTGTTCTGCATTCCTCTGCCTACCTCTTCGGGGATTACACGCGTGAAGTTACTTTTTTTTCACACAATACTATGTGTTACCGACATTACCATAAAATATTTTAATTTAACCTCAATATACAATTTGTGCACGTTTATGATACGTCATTTTAAACTACAATGTTAATAACAAATAATTTCTCAACTTGTTATTAAATTTCATCAACTAAAATAATAGCAATGATGCACAGCCCTTAATTCCAATCGATATTGTATCTTTGTTAAATCGAAGGGCTAGTGGCGGACCCTTTAAAATGTGTGAACGTGATAGATATAAGATATGATAACTTATTTAATAGACAGCCCAATACCTATTAAGGAATAAAAAGCAGGTTGATTAATTAATGACGAAGTATCACGGCAGTACCTATTGAGTTCCGCGCGGTTATTACAATTTAATTTTATATGAGGCACGATTTTCACAGGGCACGATACAGAGTTGATCGTACCTTCATTATTGCTATCTATATAAGTACCTACTCCACGAGATTACTAACGACTTGATTTGTGGTCCGCGCGGCCGACGGCTTACTGCATTAGCGTACGCCTTGCACGCTTCCAAGTAATTACAGCACGAACATAAAGTAATATTTCATACGAGAACCTCAGATCACATGTCCGTTCCCGACGCGAACGTCTAAAACTGTTTAACTTTGAAATAGTCCGCTGCAAACGGGACGGAGTGATTCATTCGGATCGCAATTGTTGATCGCAACTGTAGAGATATGCGTTTTTAAAATATTGAAATGCTATATTAATATCTGAGAAAACCTTACGTCGCTACGTGTTGTTACATACATATTAACATAATCACGAGAAAAATCCACTCTGATTTCGCGGGTAAGCCGAGCCAACCACTTCCGTATCTCGCGATAATTTCGCCGCTTCACCCCCACTCCACCGCGTAAAATATTTTCCAACGTTGACGTTAAACAAGAAGGAGATTTCGTTTAACGCGCGTGTTGTCGCGAAGACGCGACTTCCATTATGTAAAACGTAATAACTGAATTTCATATTCATGTTACATTACAATATATCCGGTGGTACGCCTATCCGTATCGTAACAGTTCCATGTCGTAGGGGCCCGATGAGACCCCTCCGTGCGATCCCCTCTGAACCGATTCTCAATCTTGTTCACTCGCACTCGAGAACACTTTTGATCTTTCTTTTGATATCTATAATATTTATATTTTCGCCGCCGAAGCGGAATCCATTTAGAATAAATGATATAGTGGAGCGTTAGCTTCGCCCGCGCTCGTACCGTACTTGTTCGAACGTGAATAATCACGAATTCTATTAAGCGTCACCGTAATCTCATTTTATTTATGAGTGGCTCTCTTTAGAGGTTTTTATGGCGTATTGGCTCGTTACGTTCATGACCAATGGTTGTTTGACGCGTGAGAAAGTCTCTTGCCGTGCGCAGTTCAATGTATCAAGTTATGGCTGACCGCTGTTCATTTAAACACCATATACTGTTTCCTTTACTGCGTTTTCTACTGCCTCCATTCACTGTGTTTTAACGGAATTTGCCAGTTTATTCAAAACCATGTCAGTAAGATTCCTCTATTTTGTAAGAGCTGATCAAAAAATTCAGCTATATACAATATTTTAGGTTTTTCACTAGCATTAATAAACATATTTGATATTTGATAGAACTAAAATCATATACAGACTAACTTTTGATTTTGAATTGAACTTGATGCGATATTGGAAGTGACATTCAATTTTAATTTACATAAAAATGGCCGTAAACTATCGTAAAAATAAATTGTACCGGTCACACTACACTACTATTGACTGCAACCGCCAATTTGTATATTTAAAATATCCGTGTCATAATAACAAATTCATTTGTAATTTGTAATTTTGTAAAGCCGTCTAGTATAGTTACACTGTACAAGACGGCTTTACAAAATTACTCATGAACACTATTTTAATTTTGTAGAAGTATAAGTACATTTATAAATAAATAAACCAACTGTAAAATCTCGAAAAAACAAAACATTTTTATTTAAAGCTTTGATGTTAGTTTTAAAATCGATACTGATCGATTCAATCTTTTAATTTCACAGTAGTCAGTTTCGTGATGTATAGATAAAAATGTTTATCAAACCGTCCCGACGAGTTACATTGGAATGCTTGTTTGTCTGTGTAATGTTACGTCTATTACACGATAATAGATGTTTGATATTATTAGACAAGGTTTCAAAGTTCAAAGTAACAAACGAAAAATTCCAAATCTAATAAATTCTATTCAAACTCTTTGAGATCTCATATTTTAATTTACATATGTATATATAAACATGCAATTGGTTTCTTGGAAACGGCTGTAAATGATTTCAACTAAAATTATCGAATGTAGGTTTCTAGGTCGAGACGTTTATTTAATTTTAATTTTAGAAAATACGCTGATGATGATGATAATAACGATATATAGAATTTGTTTCTCCTAAACATGTATAAATTTTTCAAGTAATTTGCCGTGTCGATACTATCGTACCATGCCATTTAACTTGTGACTCCTATACTGTAACACTCAGTATATACACATCCACACATATATATTACACTCCTACAGAAAACTCAGAGGACGTGGATACCTTTTGCTTGCTATACTTTAACCTCTAAAGTACAAATTGATTAAGTGATTTTAAGTCCATAGATGTGGCAACAGCTTGGAGAAGATAAACACAAGTAAGACATAGTAAAAAGATAAATTACGCCATTTCACTAATATAAAAGGTATAAATAATTCATTAATTCTACTATACTACCTATGTACATATTCGAATGTTTATATACTAAGAATGAAGGCAGATACAATATGTTTAGAGTTCCGAGTAAACATTTTTATTTAATAAGCGAAATAGCAACTGCTTTGCAAATGACAGCTTTGTATCTGTCAGCAATATAAAGGCTGAGTAATTATAAACATATTTCTAAGAACGTGATTAATTTACAAGTAACGTGAAACCTTAACATTTTTACAATCAAAGATGGTTAGAGGTAGGTACAACTTAAGGTCAAATTAATATAGAATGAACACGCGAACACATTATAATAAAGTACTATTGGCATTGCAAATACCAGGAGTTTATAAAGTCACAGTCTTCACTTAGCTGTTAATCTTTTTTAAATTACACAATATGTCGTTGCATCCAATCTATACAATGTTTAACTAAAATGTCAGAAGTTCATTTATAACGATACAAGATTTCACATGAGCTTAACAAGCAAAACATCTCGTAGCGATGTTCGAGGAGATCATCTGATAAGCGAGTTTATTTGAATATCAAATGCACCCACGCGTACCAGCCAGTAAAAACGACATTATTAAGTCGGATCGTTCTCTTTAGTATTATCCTTCCCTAGTACCATTTTAATAAAAGTTATGGCAGCGTGTGATAACTAAAATATAAAGAAAGTCGTCGCTGATAGTAGTAATAAAATTGAAACTCCTTGATTTTTTTTCAACAATTCCTTTGTTTTTAAACTATTGACTTGGACTGCCTTGGACAAGTGGTTGCAAACACGGCTAATGATCGCGAAGTCCGGAATACAATACCCGGGGTCAGTTGGATTTTTTAACTTGAAATTTCTAGCAGTGGCTCGTAGTCTGGATTTGTGCCCGGTGTATATTCTTAAAAATGTACGTTTTAAGTTTAGGTATCACTTGCTATAACGGTGTAAGAAAACTTCGTGAAGAAACCAGCAAATCTGAGAGTTTAAAAAAAATGTGCTTAAAAAAAAGGCGTGTGAAGTCTGCCAACCCGCACTTGGCCAGCGTGGCAGGCCACAGCCTCAACCCTCCCATTCTGAGTGGCGACCCATATTCCAACAGTGGAACGATAAAAGGGTCGAGAAAATGTAAACATACATCTGCACGCTATTATTACAGCAATGCTTGCCAGAAGTGTATTTATAATACCATTTGTTACTCATTACTGTAAATGCACAAATCACCTAGTACTTAGATATTCATTCTCCGGGCAAGAACGCTGACAATACATTTACAGCGGTTGTCAGCTAGATAGAGGTGTTGTGTAACCAACGGGCTCCGAACGAATTTGATTACTACAACAAAGTCTATTGATGAATACACGGCAAATTTGCATTTGCTTAACGCGAAGTCAATCCAGCCGGGGGATAGCTGAAGTGAAGTAATTATCCAGGTGAAGATGCTCATTGTGAGTCTATCAGCCGTCAACCACAATAAGGAGGGAATAATTGCTGCAACTTGTATAGCACGTTCGATACGGACAAAAGCAATTTGTGTTCGCACGAAGTGGCTTCGTACGGTCGTGTACGTGCGTGGCGTCGTAGGTGTCGATTAGCACTTGCCAGCGCTAGTGATGGCCGAATGTCGAAATGACCAATCATCACCGACGCTCAATTAACTATTACTCTTTTGATTGTTAATTGAGCGTTCATTTTTTTATAATTAACACCAGTATTTTCGTTAATAACTTTATTTTTCTTTTGATTTTAATTTATGAATCTTCCAACATCACACGTGAATGTTATTGCGCTGTGTATACAAATAGCCTGTTAGAATCGCGTCAATGTTGAGAACAAATTACATTCGAATACAAATTTCGTGAGTATGGCTCAAAATGTGAATTCATTGGCCCATCTCTATCCCACTTATAGGTATAGGTATGGTTATAGGTATAGGTTATAGGTATGCGGGCAGTGGCAACGCGGTCGGTCGACTCTGGCCGATTCGCCCCGCAAGTCACGACCCTCATAGTTCACTCGATATCGCGCTGCTAATCTCGAATTCTCGACACTCACTACATGTGTTCCCGCGCCCATACTGATCGCTTTTGTACTAATTAATTAATCAGGGTACTAAGCCGCTCCCATACATCCTATTTACTAGAACCAGGAAACCGTATTTCGATTTGGACGATACGTACTTATTCGGCGAGTTGGAAACAATGTAACATTTGGCGGAAATCCAAGCTCTCTTATAATTCTGATTTAGCGTACTCGCATGACTAAATTAAGTGTCGCGAAGTTTTTCCTGTTAAAACGCCAGCTTTTACGGCACTCAACTGAAATAGAACAGTACTTAACGTGAATTATCACACCAATTGTTTCAGTGGAACAGCTGAGAACGTCGCAGTCAATAAACGATATGAATCACTGCGGGCCGAATGAAAAGATTATCTTGAAACCGTCCACGGACGTGTCTAAACATCGTTGGCAACGATCCAAGAACATGCACATCGCAATCATAGAACACGCAAACATCATTTAGCGACAAATTCACCATGTATCAGAAAATATCTATCACTATATCACTCGACGGCGATATTGGCTTCCGAAAATATTTGGTATCGTATATTGTAAATTTTCTGGGAACTTTCCGTGGAGCAGTACGTTCATCGGTAATGTATTTTTGTCGTCTCTCTTTAAACGTTTGATGTAATAGCGAATGAAATGACACAACATGGAGAAGTTGTGCGTTTTTGATAAATATCTTTCAACGCTTTTCCATTATTCCGCGGAGACAAATGTTCGGTCGGTTGGCCCGCCCGGCATCACGGCATTCCCTCATTAAAATGTCGCCGAGCGGCTGTCGTCCCCTCGCGCCCGCGTTCCGATGCCATAATCGATTTTATTGCCAAACGCTATAAAATAAACGAAATGCATGCGTTTTTTTTTGTTTGTTCAGCCGCAGCGCAGACCGCGATGCGTATCAATCACGGTATTATTTCAACACAAGATTATCATGACACGCTTCGATATGAGTAATAGCTCTAATTTGTTGGCAACGCGAACGAGATGTCACGAGAGCGGAACGAGAGCGGTTGCGAGAATTTACGGTGTATACACCGAGTATTCCACCAAATTAGACGGTTGTTCAATACTCATGTATTTTTGTAAAATTTCACCTTCATAAATTAAACCAGCAGGCTAAGCTTCCTAGTATTTCACATGCAATTATGTTTATGCAGCCATATTGCCTATATCAATTATTTCTAGATGAAACCAGCCTCGTCTTTGTTCCTGAACTTACTTCGCAATGTATTCAGTGATTCCATGTTAGTAATTTGTTATGAAAATTGATTCTCTTAATTGTGTTTTATCTAATCACAATTGAACACGTTTTATTAAAACACAAAGTAAATGGTTTCCATGAATTTCAGTCATCTATCATATTAGCAAAGCGATAAGTATGTTTATTACTATAATACACCTAATAAAAGACAGTTCTGTATAAATTTAAATTAGCGTTTATCTAGACTAGAGAGTTGCTGACATTAATTACCTTAATGTTCTTTGTAACGTTAATCAAATAGGTCACATCGGCCGTGTAACTAATTTGCAAACAAGCTATTATGGGGGCTGCAGTCAAAAGCGCGCCAATAGAATTAAAATACTATTACGGCAATACAAAGTTGATTGAGTCGGGAAGGGAGACCGTTGACGGTAGAGGGCGCTGAGCGGTGCGAGCATGCCAGCTTGCTCGGAGCTCTGCTCCTGTAATTTGATTTGGAGTAGAGGGGCGGGGGGCGCTGGGATCGATACAGCGACGGGTGAAATCGGGGGAGGGGCGACCACCAGGCGCGTGT